>PVJO010006408.1:0-89508 GCA_004026905.1 Hystrix cristata | reverse complement strand
AGAATCTCTCAGCAACCTTTCTCTCTCCTCAAAACACGGGATGGGGAAACCTGTTTGAAGAAAGCCTGATATATTGTCAGTTAGAGCAGTTACATTAAAGGAGTGGAAGTGATCAGAGATACGATGCTCCCACTGTTTGTTGTATGTGGCCACAATTATTCTCCAGCCAGAAGCATCTCCTGTGGCACATTCTTGATACAGGTGGTAAATGTACGGTCTATTCCTGCGCATAGTTACGTGGAACTATCTCACAGGTATCCTCATGAATTTAAGAACAAGCCTGGGACTGGGAATGTAGCTCAGTGGTAGATGCTTGTAATGCACAAGGCCCTGGGTTCAATCTTCAGCACTGGGGAGAAAAAGTAAAGAGAGATCCTGGACAGTATCTAGAAAAAGGAAACAAAAAATAGAAAGATTTTGGTGATTTTCTTACTTAAAAGAATATTAGGATTTGACCCAGCTATTCCTCTGCCTGGTATCTTCCCAGAAGAATTAAAATCATCATACTACAGGGATATATGCACAACCATGTTCATAGGTACACAATTTGTAATAGCTAAATCTTGGAAATAACCTAAATGCCCAACAACTAATGAATGGCTAGAGAAGATGTGGTTTTTCTACACATTGGAGTACTACTATGCCATAAAAAAGGATAAACTAGAGACATTTGTAGGTAAATGGATGCATCTTGAGAACATACTCTTAAGTGAAATAAATCAAGACACTCATGAGTACACATTGAATTGTTTCTCTGATATGAGAAACCATAAATGTAAATAAGGACAAAGAGGTATAATAGATATGATGTAAAAAAAAAAAAGATAGTATTCAAAAGAGAGGAGCACTAAATAGGGAGAAGGGGGAAAAAGAAGGAAGGTTAAAAGAAAAGTAAGAAGAAAGGGAGAAAATAGAAAAATGTAAATAAACCTGTTGCAAATAGGGAAGAGGGGGAAAACCAAGATATATCATGTACAAGTACAAAATAAACATGTTGATTATGATCATTATGTATACAATGTACCAATACATGTTCTTGGTAAAAATAAAAAATAAAAACTAAAAAGAGTATTAGGGAGCCTGGGATGGCATCTCATTTATTAAAATTTGGAATTAGCTGTCTGAAGGCTCAAAGCACTAAGGGCAGTATCAGATTTATTTGGAGTTGTGTTTTGATGATATTCAAAGTATAATTATATTCAGTGCCATTTGTGTGCCTTCCAGTGAAAACAGACACCTCTGTTTTGATCCATTTTCTTCATCTCTGTTTTGCCACTATGTAGATAAGTTTGAAAGTCTGTATCCCTGACTACATGTAACCAAACAGTCTGCCAATGGCTTCTCTTTTGTTGGGGACATTTAAAATTGGTTTCTTGTTAATTGAATAGTCTATGTGAGTGAATGCTATTTTAACAGAATGTTTGTGAGATGATTTTCATGCTTATTCCAGAAAACAAAAGTTGTATCTGTTACTACCTGCTTAAACAGTAAAGCATATTTACCAAAAAAAAATCACCAAAAAATTTGGCCAACAGCAAGAAAATTCTCATAACCCAAGCCATTCAGGTAAATATCTGCACAGTAAATAGGCAGAAATGAGGTTTCTATAAGATCCTCTAGATCTGCTAGAGGAATAGATCATCATATGGCGCTGGATTTTCACTCTGCTGCCAGCAATGTCTGTGTCACATACATTAAGATCTCATCCCTAGACCTCTCACCTATGACAGAGTGGTAGGCGAGTCTGGCTTCAGGCTAGCTTTGAACCGTGGTTGTTTACAAGACCTCAGTAGCTATTCTGTAGAAAGGTGTTTTTCACATTTTCTTTAACTTTTAGTGATTTGAGGGCATTTCTAACCTGATTTCCTTTTGTGAACTCACACCTGTGTCTAGCACAGAAATATATGAACTCACGTATAAACTCGTGGCAGGGAAAGGACAGGTCGGTCAGGAGATTGATGAAGCCAGGTTTTTATGTGCATGCAACTTCCTTTAAGGCTCTCTCAGTAGATGCATTATGTTTTATAAACTCTGTCTGAAAATTGGTCGCTGGAAAATTATTCTACAAATTTTCCAGCAGTATTCAGCCTAGAGCCAGTGGCATATTTGCTTTTCCTTTCCTTATTGCCCCCATTTGTTAGTTTACTTGAAAGTTGGGTGACTGTCCCATGAGCCCCTCCTGGTTCTTCCATCCCAGCAGACACCCACTGCACTCCATTAGGTGGAAAACACCTGGCGAGGGGGAGACGGGCTGTGTGTGTGATAAAGTGCATGACGCAGAACACACACAGCCTGATTCAGAGCTGAGGCACAATTGGATTCTGTCAAGATGGGAAAAGGTGCCACGTGCGTTTGCTGTGTTTCTTCACAGTGCAGGCCAATTTAAATATAGCTACTACCACAACTTGTCCAGAATCAAAATAGCTCAGAACAAGTGGCAAATGGCAGGGAATAGAGCTCTCTGCCAGCAGATGGCTAGAGGAAGGGAAAATGGGCTTTTGAGCCGGATCATGGGGCTGGAGTAACCACAGAAGATGGGCGCTCTGTATTCCTGTGGCGCAGCTTCCATCTCAGCCAGCATGGCTTCCCCAACCATGAATGAGAAGGCTGTCTGGATCCTCAGAAGCTTAGGAGGTTATTTTCAAAACTGTTTAAAATGAGCTGTCTTATTTTTAAAATAAGATCTGGTGACTGAATTTTTGTTAATGATTTCTCGTCAAGAGTCAAAGACAGTGCCATTGCAATTAGGTTTTCCAGGCAGAGGAGACATTTTTAACCCATGAATTGAATTACATAATGGCCCTGTAATAAAGCCTTGTTTTCACAAAGGAGCCTGGTATTGTACATAATGAAATTATAATTAAAAATACGAGCAGCCCTGACTTAACTAGTTGCCAAAGCAGTGTTAGTAGTCACTGTAAGAGTGTTAGCTAGTGTTTTGGTTGGTTGGGGGTTTTTTGGTGGTGGTTCTAGGGATTGAACCCAGGACCCTTGTACTGAACTACAACCCCAGCCCTTGTTTTACTTTTAATTTTGTGACAGGGTGTGGTTAAGGCACTAAATTGCCCAGGCTGGGTTCAAACTTGCAGTCCTCCTGCCTCAGCTTCCCACTGTGCTAGGATTACAGGTTTGTATCACTGCACACAGCTGGCCTGCAGCTTTGTACTTTTTCTTCATTCCAACTCAGTCATATTCCCTGGTATTCAACAAAACCAAAATAATTTGACTACAGGATAAGGAGAGCCCAAATGAAAACAAACCAAAAAACCTTCGAATACTCATAAACAGTGGTTAACATTTATTGGTACGGATATATATTTCAAATACAAGTATTAAAAATGATTCTTTTTGCCAGATTCTCTAAAAGATTCATGAACCAAGCAATACAAAAGTACCATATGTTCTCCCTTCATGATTTTATCTACTCTCAGTATTTCAAAACCAACTAAGTATTGATGATTTAAGACCTGTATTCCTAGCCTACACTCCTGAGTTTTATTCTTATATACCCAAATGTTTGCCAGCCATCTTTGCTTTTTTCCAGCAATAACATGAATTTCATGATTAACTTCAAGAGCTTTCCTTCTATAAATAAATATTAAAAATGAGTATATTATATATATGTATTCTCTCAAAGTTCACTGTCAGAGTAAATCTGTCAAGCAAACATTAGGACTTTAGAAATTTTTAATGATACCATAGATTCATCGTCTTATAGCATTTAAATTGGTGGTTACCATTAATATGGTTAAATTGAGAGTCAGGATTACACAGCAGATTTTAAAAATAGTAATCTTAGATCTTTCCATTATGTTTACGGTGAAAAAGGTTTTCTTTCAAAAGATTAATTGTGGACTTTGAGAAGCAAGTAGACGTACTGTTTTCTGGAGTTATGCGGGCACCCAAGACAAGATACTGTAAAAGTACAAGAGAGTATTCATATTTAAATGTCACTCGTGGTGTCTCAGATCTTGTTCCGTGACCCAGGAATCCCTCTCAGAGCAGTACGTGAACCTGTTCGTTTCGTTCTGCCGCACGGGATCATTCCTGCTACTGCGTCCTCTCGGAGTAACGTCGTGCAGGAACTTCGTATTTATGCTTGGCTGTTGCCAGCAGTGATCGTCTGCCAGAGAGGAGGTTCAGGGAGAAGCAGTTTCACGTCGCTCCTGGAATTTCAGAGGGGTGGAGCAGGATGATGACATATGCAATACCTCCGCCCCCTTATCCACGGTTCCGCTTTCTGCGGGTCCAGTCACCTGCCATCAACCTCAGTCTGAAAATACTAGCTAGAAAATTTCAGAAATCAACAGCTCATAAGTTGGATTACAGTGTGTTGTTATAATTGTCGTATTTAATACTAGCTCTTGTTGGAAATCTGTTACTGTGCCTCATTTATAACTTTAGGGTAAGAATGTTTGTTGATAGAGTTAAGAAACAGCAGTCGCAGGTGGTTCAACACGCCGCGTGGTGTCAGGCATCCCCTGACGTGTTCTTAGGGGATACTGATGTATGTATAGTAAGTGAGGAAAGGGAAGTGAGCCTGGATTTAGGAGAATTACCTGTGTGCCAGAGCAAATAATGTATACATTTCTAGACAGTTGTAAATCATTCAGTGTGTCAAGGTTTTATTTCCGGTAAGAAATGGTAGTTGATTGTGAAATGAAGATTTGGACAATGAAGAGAGACCGCCCAGGGGTGATCAGGGAACATAAATCCAAATGTGATCAGAATCTTGGAGACAGGTCAGTAGCAAGACCAGGAACAGCAGACACTGGAAAAGACAGCACCTCTGGGAGCCCAGACCCTGCAGTAAACGGCGCACAGCTTGAGTTTTTGTGCACTGTCTGCTGCTCCTTGTTTTGCATGCTAAGAGGCTTCTTGCTCTCCTTTTTTCGTGGAATAAATGCCATTTCCAGAATCTGCCAGTTCCTCCTGAGAAATCCAGTCTGCAAGAGCTGTGGGGTTCACACCTGCTTTTACAGGGATGGAGGCTCCTTCTACGTAACAGGTTGCTTCTAGGCCTCGTGACCATTCTATGGACCGCCCCTTTCCTTAATGTCCCTCATGCTTGCAGGGTGACTGGTCAACTCCAGATGAAACCGAAAAGGGGCTTTCTGTGCCCCTCTCATGCATGCCAGAATAAAGAATACAAGGTGAAGTCCCCTCTTCCATCACATCCACTGCAGTATTATTGGGGTCCAAATTACGCAGTTTGCAAGTTTCCACCAGAATCATGGTGGCTACAGGGTCCTCCACCTTAAGTGCAAGGAGATGTTTCACATTAATGCTTCAGATAGGACACAGTCAGCCAGTAAGACAGGGCCACATCTTTTTGTCTCTAGGACTGTTGTCATTTCAGAAAAAGCAAGAAAGACTATTTCTAATACACGTTGTTGACTAAAATTTAACACTGAACAATTCTAATGTGAAAGTGTAGCTGAATGCTCTGGGGCTATTTGGGGAACCTTCTATGCAAGCTCTCAGATACTGGACAGCAGCAGATGGACCTAGACCCTCATACTAATGCTGGCTCCTCTCCTGGGGGTGGGTGGGGAGAGCAGGCTTTGGGATCGGGAAGTAACTCCTCCTACTTCTTCAGAGTTCAGCCTGCCGTCCCACAGTTACAGGATATCAGAAGAGTCTGATTTCCTGGGCCCGAAGGCAAATCCTCACCTCAGTGGAAGGTGACGTCCTCAGTTTCCCCCTGTTCTTGGGAGGTATAATAGCCCCCTTGTGCCCAGCTTCGTCCTTGGGCTTCTTTGGACTGAGACTGATCTACGATTGGTGAAGAGTAGTTTCACATTTCCACAGTAAGGTGTGGACTCCAGGAAGGCAGGCAGCAGAGGTCCATCCAGCCGTCTGACAGGCCCAAGAATCAGTCTCATCATGGAGCTAAATAAAGATTAAAAGCTTATCGGAAGGTATCTAGAGTGGGTGGCCCAGGTAGCCACAAACCTCCTGGTCAAGAGTATTCCAAGTGTTACAAGCACGCAAGGATGTAAGGACTGAAGCAGTTTCACTAACAGTCTATTGGGAACACAAGGAAAAGATACCTGTTATTTGACCTGGAGTTTAAGAGATTCTTTTGCTTACTTGATTTGAATCCTGCTTTGCATTCATACCATAGCTCCAAGAAATAGTACACATTTTAGCTTAAAGTTCATACACTCGTTTTCAAACCAGATTATACCAAGGGTCACGTTTTAATTTAAAGGTACCAGACACTAATACAGTTGCCCTGGTATACATATTTGTTTCTTTCTGTTTTTCTCACTGTCCTTGGGTAAGCTATTTATCTGTTGAATATCAGGATGAAAATTTCCCTTCTCACTTTAACATAGTAAATGCTGAAAACAGGCAAACACAGCAGAAAATTTTTGAGATTCTCGTGAGGGAAATAGGAAAAATTTTTTTAAGAATTTAAGAGGGTCTGGATGATCCGATATTTCCTTTTAGACTTGGAGGCGTTAATTACTAATTTGGTGACTTAGGAAGGCAACTCTGAGTTGGATGAATTTGTAGTATTTTTACCACCACCTAAAAATGTTCCTGCTAAAGAATAACCTTGATAAGAACCAAATCTGTCCTATAGTCTTTAGTAAAATGTTTTCTGAGCTTTGCTCTTTCATTTGGAAGTCAGCCAAAACTGGTTAAGAAAATATGTGTAGGAAAAGAAAGCTCAGAATTTCCATTTTTCAATAGGAACCATAAATCTATTAAAAATAAAGATTGATTAGAGAAATAGAGCAGTAACTGACTCAAAGAGAAAACATGATGAATTATGGAAATGAATACATTTTGTACACCTGGAAGATAAAATAATTAAGTGTTTGCTAAAGTAATCCAGAAATGTGTTTTCATAACCAGTTCATCCTTTGTTGTCCTGAAGGTTAAGGGAGCTGGGTTCTACCCATTCATTTCACTGGATAGCTGTGTAACTTTGAATATGTTGTGTAGTTTTTCTGAGTCACAGATCTCTACAACAAGAAAAGTAATTGCCTGGCTACAGAAGAGGGAACACAGGACTCTCAGGGGCCCTTCTGTCTGGTAAAGCAGAAGTTTCAAGTCACTTCTTCAAAACTGGAGGATTAACATATCTCAGAGCAATACCGCAATACCTTTGTGCTTGTAATATTGTTTTCCATAATATCTCTTGCAGCAAAAGGCTGGACATTTAAAGTAAAAATAGTCAAGAACTTCCTGATTGAACTACTGAGTGATTTCTTGTTATAGACCAAATGTAAAACAAAACCTCATTCCTACCAGGAAATCGAGGTGAATGAAACTAGTTTGCTAAGAAAATAACCACACCCCTAATATTTTATCATTCCTCACAAAGCAGACCTTTCATAAACTCGACAACTTCAAAATATGTACCTTGAAAATGCTAAATATTTGAGATCCAGACTGGTTTTGCATAGTCCCAAGGAAATTCATGTTCATATTGTTTAGCATCAAAAAACTAACAGAGGAACAGCCTCCTTACTGTTCACTGTTTAGGCACATCAAGACAGAACAAAGTAAAGTTCTAAGTGGCAGCTTTGGGATTTTTAGAAAGCCATGTCTGTAATATAAGAATAGAAAGTGGGGGTTGGGATTTAGCTCAGTGGTTAGAGTGCCTGCCTAGCAAGCACACGTCCCTGAGTTCAATCCCCAGCACCAAAAAAAAAAAAGTGGTGTCTTATTACCTAAAGGAATGTCTGTCATGGGTGAATTCAAGGAGACATTCTAAAGGGTTTATGTCATTTTTAAGGAGTGAATGGTGATTGCTTAATTTTTTACTGTATGTTTATGAAATGGAATTGTTCACACACTAGAGTGTACATTTAAGTGGGGGGTGGCTAGTAACAATCCACTTGTCACTTGGTCAGTTTGTCAT
Source organism: Hystrix cristata (assembly GCA_004026905.1). NCBI lineage: Eukaryota > Metazoa > Chordata > Mammalia > Rodentia > Hystricidae > Hystrix > Hystrix cristata. The sequence goes on along the minus strand of PVJO010006408.1, from coordinate 81,629 downwards.
TCAGCTGAATACCTCCAGCTGACAGCACGTGTTCTGACCAGTGCATGGTCTTAAATTGCTTTAATTCCAGCCACACTTGAATTTGTACCGATAATGGATCCTCGGCAAAGGACAAGAAACATTAACACTGGTGTGAAAATAAACACAGCATTGACATTTTAATTCTCATCGGTTCTGAAGGTTGCAGAGTTCTTATCAGGCCCATCCAGGTGTTTCTGTGGCAGTGCCAGAGAGAAAATGTAGTCAGGAGTGTATCTAGTTTGGTTTTACAGACTACACATCCATTTAAAAATAATTTGGTCCACCTCTTGTTACAAGAGACCTACTAGCCAATATTTCAAACAAATGATGTTTTCTTTAGAGTAGGAAACCAAATTCAGTCAAAATAAGACAGTTCCTTCAGAATTTGACAGAGGAGGGACCAGAGACCTTATTTTACTCAACCAAAACATCATACAAGTCTGCATATTTATGACTTTACATTTCTCAAGTTGCCTTTCCATTTTTCACTCCACCCTGACTTGGCCACCACTTTTTACCTTCTCTGCTTCTCCTGCCAAATAAAGCCCCACTAGAGAAAGATGCAGCATCACATTGACCTGAAGTCAGGTTCTCCTGATTCCCTGCTGTTCAGCAACTTTGATACTCCGGTTTTACATTCCTTAGAACTTTTATACAGTGCTGATTCTAGATCTTTGCTTCTTCCCTGTAAATCCCCAGATTCTCCCCACTAACCCTTGATTTCTGCAGAATGGCCACTTACCCACTAAATACCCTGTTAATACTAAGTACTTCATATGAATTATTCTGATTCCAGACCAGCTCTGCAAGGTCATATTGTCTCCATGTTACAGGTAAGGAATTGAGGTAGAGCTCGTGTGTGATAAACTGGGATGAGACCCCAAAATGAGTTCCAAAGTCCATGACACTCCGAGTCTCTTTCAAGCTTAGGGTCCTTCAAATAACCTTAAAACACTGAACCAATTTATCACTGTTTTCATTTATTTTTTCCCCTATATCGTTCTTTCATCCAGGATATGACTCCAACAATTGCCATCTTCTCCAAACTTCATTTCCTCCTGTTCGCCAAGCATCTTTCTTACTATCTTCCAACAGGATCAGCTCTCATGTGCTTAAAATACAAATAAAACAACTTTTCTCTTGACCCAGCTAATTCTTCTGGTTACTGTCCAAATTTCCTCCTTCCTTTCTGGGTCAGAAGTCTCCAGCATGCAGCCCACACCTGCTTCCTCTACTTCCTCTGCCTGTTCCTCACTGACTCTTCCATCTGGCTTCAGCAATGGCCTCCTTATTCACACGGCCCTCTCAGACAGGTCTCTCTGCAAACTCGGCCTTAGTCAGCCCTCACTTTCCCCAGCACATGGCAGAGTTGCTAAGCCATTCCTCCCTCAGTCTGTCACTGCACTTACTCCAGCAACTGCACGTAAATCAACCATGTAGCTTCTCAGAAGAAAAGACAAATTCGGATCCGGCCCCTTTAACTCCTGAGAAGAGCACAGCACTCATCCCAGAATCTGGAGGGGTTCTAGTGGGAGTTCAGCAGCTACCTGTTTGTTTCCAGCTCTCAGGTTACATTGCTGTTTCCTCACAAGGCCTGGGGGACACTTTAGTCCTGATCCTCAGTTCTTTTGGGTTGTTTTTGACTAACTTTTTTGATGGATTCACTTCTATTTCCTTGAACTTAACCATGACGCTCACACCACTATAACCCAGACCTTTAGCATACATCATAACCCTGTACTGCCAGCAAGAAATAAATGCCTATCCTACATAAAATCCTCCTTATCTAAGCCTGAAATCGTTATTGCCTTCAAATTGTTGGAGGGCGCGCACAGTTTCTGTCTGCAGTTAGGCCGTGCATCTGGATGCCAAGGTGGAAATCTTTGGGTCACTTCTCATGTTTCTCTCCTCCTCACCCATTTATCCATTCCGCTAATTTTGAAGACGGCTCTCTGCTAGGCCTTATGTTAACAGCTAGCTGAAGCAGACACGAAGCCTGCCCTCATGTTGCAGAGTTCTGACGCCGCCATGCTGAAATGTCCAGCAGTTATTCCTTAGAGCCATTTCCCTCATCAGACTCTTAGCATACCTGGCGGGATTACTGCAGCAGCTTCTCAACTGCGAGCACAACTTTTGGGTTTTCTCCCCTGAGGGAAACATCGGACACATCGGATGCTCTATAAATCTGTCTACCAGCTGACTTTTTAATTGTAAAATGTACATAACAAAACTTACCAGCTTGACCATTATTAAAGGTACAGTTCAGTAGTAATATATAATCACACTGTATATAGCCAATCTCTAGAAATTTTTCAGCTTGCAAGACCAAATGCTTCCCCATTCTCCCTTTTGCTAGTCCATGGCAACCACCATTCTACTTTCTCTGTCTATGAATTTGACTACTCCAGGTATTTCAGGATTTGTCTTTTTGGAACTGGCTTATTGGCACTTAACAAAGTAGCTTCAAGATTATATCCATATTGTAGCATGTATTAGAATCTCCTTTTTAAGGCTGCGTAGTGTTTATATATACTGCACCACTTTTTGTTTATTCATCCATTGACGCTGGTGTTGCTTCTACCTTTTCGCTATTGTAATGCTGCTTTGAACATGGGCGTACAAATATTTCTTTGCGAGCCTACTTTCACAAGTATTTTGGGGGCATATACCCAAAAGTAGAACTGGTGGATCATATTATTATTTAAAAAAATTTTTTAGTAACTCCCATATTGGTTTCCAACTTAATTGTAGCATTTTACAGTCCCACTAGCAGAGCCCAAGACTTCTCATTTCTCAACAGCCTCTCTAAACAATTGTTATTTCCTGGTTTATTTGAATGTAGTTATCTTACTGGGTATGGGGTGATTTTATTGTCGTCGTTGTTTCTAATTTGTTTATGTCCCTGGGAATTGAGCCTAGGGCTTTCACACTGAGCTACATCCCCAGCACCCCGTTTTTTTAAGATGGGGTATTGCTGAATTTAAGGTCCAGCTTGCTGTACCACCATGCCTAGCACTCATTGGCTACTTGTGTATCTTTTGGAGAAAGGTCTATTCAAGTTTGTTGCCTATTTTTAAATAAGGTTTTGTTGTTGATGGTGATGAATTGTAGGAATACTTTATATATTCTGGGTACTAATCCTTTATCAAATACATGATTGCAAGTGTTTTCCTCAATTACAGGTGGTTATGTTTTAAAGAGATGCTTTAATCTTGTTTAATGGTAACATTTTTGAACTTTAAAATGGTCCTCATTAAAAGGACTTCTCTCCAAAAATTAGTTTAAAAAGAAAATATCACATTTTTTATATCAGATTTTTCTCAATGCATAAATAACATGGGAAAGTAAATTTTAAATAAATTTTGTAAACTTTAGGGACTAGGAGTATAGCTCAGTGGTAGAGTGCTTGTCTGGCATACGAGTGTCAGTTCTAGGTTTGATCCTGAGTACCTTCCTCCGAAAATTAAAATAATCAATTATTTGACATTCCAATAAAGGATCAGAAATGTGTCTTTAACCTGGCTGTCAAGAGCCTCTTAGCTTAAGTTTTTGATCAGATGTTAAGGAATAAAGTATTTAAGAATGAGAACTTATTTTCCAAGATTTAAAATGTTCTGAATATAGAAATATAGAAGAGAAAATCTTATAAAAGGAGATTAAATAGTCGTCTCTGCTATCCCCATATCATTACATCTGTCCCTGAAGTATTAACACACTGAGAGGGACTAGTGTTCAGCAAACTTAGTATTACAAGAGGTTATTAACCTAGGAATTGGCTTTTTGTTTTGTTCATATATACTGTAGGTTTCCAGAAAATACTGCAGGGCACTGTGTCAGGAATGATAGCATTCCTGACATCGAGAGTGTAGAGTTAGAACCCGAAATATAAACTGGAGTCATTTGTAGGAAAACAGATGCACCTTAAAACCATAATATTCAATGAAATAAATCAGACACACAAGCTTAAACATCACATAGTTTCTCTTATATGAGATCCCCAAAGCATAAATAAAGAGCAAAATAGAAAATAGAAAACAGGAAGTAGGGAGATAGATCTTTCTCATAGAGGAGAGGAATGAAAAAAAGAACAAAGATGTGTTTTGTACATGTACCAAACTCCATACAAGAAATATAAACGTTATGTACTGCAAACATATGAAAATCAAGGGGATCAAAAGACGGAGTGGGGAGGGAAAGGAGATGAAAAAAAGGAATTAAGATATATTATGTACATGTATCAACTCACCATAAGGAATGTAAACATGTGCTACAGACATGTACTAATAAAAATTTTAAAAAGATAATGCATATATATTAAGGATAATTTTATTCCATGTTTCCTGATAGACTTTACAAAAAGAGGAATAATAGAGTAGGTGGTTCATGTATATGATACAAGAAAGCAAACCAGTTTATCATCAGAGACCAGGTTTTTCCTGGTATTAAACACTTAGAGGATCGTATCGCCTGAATCTTTATAAACATACAGTGATACACATACTGGACAGGATTTTATGAAAGGTATGCAAACATTGTTCATATGAATCTCGGCTCCCCTTGACAAAAAGCCCAGAGTATGATACTTAGTACTGTTCTATGAAGGCATTTGTGTGATAAAGTAATACAGTTTAACTTTGTGACTCAGATGAGCTTTGGCCTAATCCCTAGTTATTAATGCTTTCAAAGCCTGTTTTCTAATACGTGTGCAAAAGTTCAGGCCCTTGAAGTATCAAATACCAAACTTCAAAAGCAATATTATGCCTCTTAGTGTACGTTTTATATCTAGTAAATAACTTACTGCTGCTTTTAGAGGAAAGGAAGACGTGAACTTCTGCATTGGCAGACAGGATTAACTGTTCACAATGATGTAACTTGTTTTAAACTAAAACCAAAGAATTCAGTCTTGAAGTTACTATTCCAGCTCATGTCTTTAAAAATAAATAAATGAATAAATTTATGGAGAAAATTAACATTCAGGAAAACCAAAGCAGAGAAAGCTTTGGGAGATCACTGTCCCTTCTAGTTTTAAAATCTTCATCGTCCGTCAGTGATGAATGTATGGAAGAGTGAAAGTTAGGGGTTGGGAGGCCATCTGAAACTGCCGCACTAACTTTAGCATGAGAAACACATGCTAACCTTTGCTGTGCCGGTCTTAACAGAGAACCAAATCAAGATTGAAAGATCAGTTTACTGACAGGTACAGAGAAATCATGCCTTTGTGTTTTTAAAAAATTTGCTTGCTTTTTAAAATACTTGGGATTGAACCCAGGGCCTTTACCCTGAGCTACACCCCTAGCCCTTTTTTAGGGCTGGGACAGGATCTCTAAATTCCTGAATTGCCCAGCATGGTCTCAAACTTGGCATCCTCCTGCCTCAGTCTCTCAGAGGACTAGGATTACAGGTGTGTGTCACCACGCCCAGCATGCCTCTGGTTTTTAACTAAGGTCTGTGGTGCCTGTCACTTTTTGGTCCTATTAGGAGTATTTCTTGCTCAACAGACTAATTTCTTCTAAAAAGGGCTGCAACTGTGCACGAGATAATTGGTTTTCTGAAATCTAGGTCTCACATAAATGAGTAATGTTGCAGTCCAGAAGAAAGGTTAGCGCGTACTTTTTGCGTTTTATTCCCCATGATGCCATAACCCAGAGAAGAATTTCTGGTTATTGTCAGGTGTTTCCGAGAGAACCAGAAGGGAAGTGGAGTGGTGTGCGGAGGGTGGAAGCAGAGAGGCCTGATCCTGCCTTTGCTGGGACCCTGGTGAGATGGAGGGGATGTCACCGGTGTAGGAGCAGCAAGGACGAGAGATAGCTGGGCATTTAGGGTGTGTTGTGAGGGGTTGCCAAGTGGATGAGGCAGCTGAGAAAGGGGGGCGTCAGGGATGGCTGGCAGGGGTTTGGCTTAAGCAGCTGGAAGATCTGCATTGCCATCGACTGACCCCTGGGTTCTCACATGCCAGGGGCCCTTATTTTTCAATGTTCTGAATAAGAATTTTCTTTAAATGCTTGAACATCAAAGTAAATCACAAGGACAGAAAACTATAGGCTCCACGTGCGCCTTACCCAGACCAGTATATGCTGAGCACGTTCACTCGTAGGTTGAGTATGCTTTTTGTAAAAGCATTATCATATTTTTTAAAATTGAACATGCCAACTTAAAAAGACAAGTCCAAAAAGGGAAATTGGGGAAAGTAGATGTATTTTCTTCTGAGTGAGGTGACCTGAGAGCTTAGGAACCACTGTTTCAGTTCTTAAAGGGAAAAAAGAAAAAATTTAGACACTTAAGGTACTAATTAGAAAAATAATTTGTAATTAACAGGCCTTAACTACCAGGGATGCCTGATGCCGAGGAGCGCCAGGACGGTGCGGCTGTGCACTGCTGGCCTTGCAGGGCCATGTCCAGGGCAGGGTCACAGTGCTGCTCAAGGGACCACAGCCAGCTCCGTGAGTCTCTGTTAAAAACAGCCCTAAAAGAAAGCCATTGATGCTTCACTGAAAGGAACTGCTGCTCAGTCACTTTTTACTGCATTCAGTGAGGAAAGTGTATGTGATAGTGATATATATGGAGATTCTTAAGGGCCCAAAGACTTGTAAATGTCAGGGGTCCTTTGAGTAAATGAAACGTGTCTTGGGCATTGTGCTCCTTTGGTGGGTGGACATTTTCCATGTGACCAGCTGCAGCAGCAGGGCATCCTGTTGAGTGCTTTCAGCTGGTCTCCCTCGCCCGACTAGCTCCGACCCTCGACCTCAGGGACAATGGCTTTTCTTACAGCTGGCTAAATAAAGGGGCTGTGAGTACCTCTAGAACTGAGCCCAGGATTTGAACCCATGAATTCACTAACGCGAGCAGAGCTCAGGTTATTTCTGGGCCCGATCTGGACATGCCAGTGGCTTTGGTCACATGAGACCGATGGAAACAGCAGACTCAGGGGGGCTCCCCGTTCTCTCTCACTTCTCGTGACCAGGTCCACCAAATGCTCTTGAACAGGCCTCTGGATTCAGGTTTGGATGGGGTGTGACTCGTCTGCCCAGCTGTGCAGCAGCATGGACATGGAGGGTGAGGCCCTCTCTGTGGGTCAGTCTTACAAGAAAGAGCAAGTACAAAAGTAAGGAGTTAAGTGCAGAGGTAGTACCTGAGGTTTCCTCGATGCTGCGCTTCCAAAATACATCTGCAGGAAGGGCAATTTGTCTACTCTCCAGAGCAGCATATTGTGAAGAAAATAGTGGTGGAGACAATACCACCATTTTATTTGACTCTAGAGTGGTGTATTGGGATTGTACCAGAATAAATTATTTGTACTTTAGTTTTGTAGATTTATCATTGAAGGGCTAGCAGATTACAAGGCAGAGTAGCAAACTCTGATGGCTTCATTAATTATGATACCTAGACATAATTAGGCACTAGCTAAGAATAGCAGCTAAAATGGAAAATCATTGTGGGGGGAAAAGGTGGAGATTCTGAGAAAACTAAACACTTACAAAGGACACTCACTGATACCATGCACCCAGTCACTACACCTGGCTGCTTCAGAATATGTTCTCTTGGCCTCTTGATTTTGTTTCTGCTTCATATTTTATAATACCCTGTAGACAGAAATAATTGAAAATATCCTAAGATTCAGAAATCACTGTTTTGATGCTTACAAGTTGATCCAATCACTTTTAATTAGTAGACTGTGTATTTTAGAGCAGTTTAACATTAACCAGAAAAATTGATCAGAAAGTCTGGGGGTTCCCATGTATCTCTTCTCCCACTCTGGGCCCCACACAGCTTCCTGTCCACTGTCAGTGGGTACATTTGATGCAGCTGATGAACTAATACTGATATGTTAGTATTGAAGTCCACCTCTCTGTGTTATACAGGCTATGAGTTGTAATTTTTTTTTAAACCAAGAACATGTATTGGTACATTGTATATGTAACAATCACATTCATCATGGTTATTTTATACCTGTACATGATGCCTCTTGGTTTTCCCCCTCTTCCCCACCCCTCCCCTCTGTTCCCTCCTTCCCTATTTACAGCAGGTTTATTTGTATTTTTGCATTATTTCCCTTTCCCCTTTCCTTCCTTTTTTCCCTTCCTGCTTTTCCCCCTTCTCTTTTTCTAGTTCTTTCTTTTTGAGTATTATCTTCCTTTTATATAATATCTGTTATACCTCTTTGTCCTTATTTACACTTACGGCTTCTCATATCAGAGAAACAATTTGATGTGTACTCATGAGTGCCTGATTTATTTCACTTAAGAATATGTATGTAAATGGTACATCCATTTACATACAAATGTCTCTAGTTTATCCTTTTTTATGGCGGTGTAGTACTCCATTGTGTAGAAAAACCATATATTCTTTGGCCATTCATTGGTTGTTGGGCATTTAGGTTGTCTCCAAGACTTAGCTATTACAAATTGTGTACCTATGAACATGGTTATGCATATATCACTATGGTATGGTGATTTTAATTGTTCTGGGAAGATCCCCAGTAGGGGGATAGCTGGATCAAATGGAACCTCTAGTAGTTTTTTGAGGAATCTCCATACTGATTTCCACAGTGGCTGGACCAGTCTACATTCCCACCAACAGTGGAGGAGGGTTCCTTTTTCCTCACAGCCCCACCAGCATTTGTTATTGGTTGATTTTTCCATATACGAGGTTCTTTCTGGAGTGAGGTGGAATCTTAACGTTGTTTTGATTTGCATCTCTCGAATGACTTGTGATGTTGAACATTTTTTCATCATCTGAGAAATGTTTATTCATTTCAGACACCCATTTTTGGATTGGGTCTTTAAATTTGGGGGGGTTGATTTTTTTGAGTTCTTTGTATATTCTAGATGTTAGACCTTTGTCTGATGGATAGCCAGCAAAAATTTTTTCCCAGTCTGTGGGTTTTCACCCTGCTCTTTTGGTGATTTCTTTTGCTGTGCAAAAGCTTTTTAATAGCATCTGGCCCCAAGCACTCATTCTTTGTATTGTTTCCCATGTGGTCTGGGTTCTGTTCATAAATGTTTTTTTCACACACCTGTGTCTTCAAGGGTTCTTCCTATTCTATTCTCCAGTAAATTTAGTGTTTCTGTTTGAATGTTTAGATCTTTGACCCACTTCAATTTTAGTTTAGTGCATGGTAAGAGACATGTATCTGGTTTTAGTTTTCGGCATGTGGCAAGCCAGTTTGTCCAGCACCATTTGTTAAAGAGGCTATCTTTCTTCCAGTGAGGGTGTTTGGCTCCTTTGTTGAAGATGAGGTATTTGAGTGTGTTTGGAGTTGTTTCTGCGTCTTCCAGTCTGTTCCATTGATCCTCAGGTCTGTCTTTTTGCCAGTACCACGCTGTTCTTATCACCGAGAGGTACTTTTTTTTTTTTTTTTTTTTTTTTTTTTTTCCTTTTGGCACTTTTTTCCTTTGGTACTGGGAATTAAACTCAGGGCCCTGTGCTTGCCAGGCAAGCACTTTCTAACCATTGAGCCAAATCCCTAGCCTCAGGCTACAGGTTTTGACAAATGCATAATATCACGTATTTCCCCACTACGGTGTCACAGAATGGTCTCCCTAATCACCCTTTGCTGTGTCTTTCCCCTCCCGCATTTGCACTCTGAATCCTTAGCAGCTTCAGTTCTTGTTACTGCTCTATAGTTTTGTCATTCCATTACGTTTTTACTACCAGTTATCTGTAGCCTTGCCTGGTCCTGGGAATATATGATAGAAAGTTTACAAAATTACAAGAAACAGGTGCTTGTGATCACCATTTAATCACTAACTGGGACCAGGTCTTCCCAGCTTTGGAAGTGGATGGCGCACGGTTCTCTCTTCAGCTTCCAGACCCTCTCTGGCTGGTCGGCATCCATTTCCCACCTTGCTATTAGAAGCCCATTTCTTTCCTCCTCGCCTTCTCCCTCACCCTGAGCCCTCTGGAAAAATAAGAGCTTTATCTTGAGTGAGGATGGGCCAGGAAGGAGTCAGAAGACCAAAACATCCATTCTATCCTCACCAGCTCTGCTTCACTGTCTCCATGTTTCACACAAACAAAGTGCTTAAAAATCAACCACATGGAAAGTTCAGTCAGCCTCCTGAGCAGTCAGGTGTGAGGCAGTGGAGTCTATCTCTCAGCTTCCTACCTGTGTACCAAGTCGCAGCATGCTGGGAGCCCGAAACCAACCACGCTGGTCGTATTTATACCGTGGGAGTCGTTAAACACTACCAATAACAGTTGTGCATATTTTTCTTCCCAAAGAGCCACTTTACCAGCATTTGACTGGGCAGAATTTCTTGATCAAATTCTAACATGAATTCTACCACAGGAATTAAATCAGTAAACACTTTATACATTCATATGCTCAAATTCTACTCTTCATACTTTCGAGGGATAATGCCAACCAAAGTCAACAAGAGGTTTGATCCAGTAAGTTTTGGCAACCAAATGAGCATCAGGCCACACAGGCCTTGCTCATATATTTTATTTCCCCTGAAAGAACTGAAGTGATTTCCGGGTATTATTTCATCTCAGTTATTCTCACTGAAATCTCCCAGCAGTGTGACACTAAAACTTGCTTTTGCAGGTGTCAGAGCATGATCACAATTAGCATTTCCTGGATGGAGATTTGCTTGTCTGAGTGTGATTAGTAAGGTGCTGACTGGCCCTTTTGTGCCCCGTGTAGGACTGCACACGCAAGAGCAAAGGCTGACGCCGCCGACCAGGCTGCTCTGGCTGCCCGCCAGGAGTGCGACATCGCGAGGGCTGTGGCCAGGGAGCTGTCACCCGATTTCTACCAGCCAGGTAAGACAGTTCTCTGGTAGGAGAGGGTGGAGCCCTGGCTTTCACTCTATTTCCTTTTCCACTTAAGGATCCGTGTATCTTGAACCTCAGCAACACTACAAAACAAGTGGGCATAAATAGTACCTGGAGACTTGAGTGTCAGCCCTGCAGATCTGAGCTATGCCCAGGCTATCTCACTTCCAGCCACATAAGTCCAGCAGAGTTAGAGCCGAGAGCCTAAACAAGACAGAAATATAGAAAGTATCTGATTCTGAAAAATTGTATTAGGGATGATTGCAGATTCTGTGACAAACATCTCCAAATTCAGAGGCACCTATAACAATAACATGAGGAGTAAGAGAAGAACCAGGAAATATTATGATATTTCTTTTCTCGCTCTTTTTTTTTTTTTTTTTTTTGTACTAAGAATTGAACTGTGGAGCACTGAGCTCCCCATTTGAGATAGAGTATTGCTGAGTTGCCCAGGCTGGCTTAGAATTTGTAGTCATCCTGTTTCAGCCTCCCCAGTAGCTGGAATTACGGGCAGGTACCACCCTACCCAGCTAGGGTTTTTTTTGTTTTGTTTTGTTTTGTTTTTTCCTCAGTGTACATGAGGAAAATAAGTTGAAAGGAATGGGATTAGGAGGTACCCACTTAAAGCCAGATTAATCTGCACATAATAGGAGGAAAATATGTGTCATAATGAAAGAAGTAAAAATGCCAACTTCAAAAGAAATCAGTATTGGTCATCTGCCTCTCAAATGTTATAAAATAATATTTTACCATAATTTTATGTACTATCATATTTATCATTTTAAATATTTAACTTACTTCCTAGTAGGCTGTTTCTACTCCTTTCTATAATCTGGATTTTTAAAATAGCAGTAGTCATCTTATATATTGTTTCTCCGTTGTTTTATAAACATCTTTCTACAGATTGCTTCCAGGGATTTCTAGATGAAGAGATCAAAATGACTGTTCTAAATCTCTATTGAAATTTATATTCTTGGTAAAGAATTTTCCCTTGTTGATTTTTATTAATTCACCAAGCTATAGAACTAGCACCCTGTGCCTGCCCAGCATTCTCAGCAGCATAAGTGTTCACTATACATTTGGTACCCCTGAGGTGATATGGAGTTAGAATCACAGGGCCTCTCTGAATCCTAATGTACAAGGTAAGTCAAAGTGAACAGACAGCCAAGATCCAGAGAAAAATGTAGAAATTTGGCTGGAATAATGGATTGAGAAATGCAAAAACATGACCTGAATGTTTTGGGGATCGGGGTGGGGTGCTTGAATCGTTTCCTACAAAGAAAAAGATAGTGAAAGGCTAGGTTGAGAAGACTATTTTTATACAAAAAAGGCTGCAGAGGGGCACACTGTGCAAGTCCTGAGACAGGCAGGCACTGTTGTCAGGGAACTCCAGGAGTTCAAAGCCAAGGGAGACAACCAGAGACAGTGGGTGTTTTCTTTCACGTGTGTCTGTTTTAAGCCTTTGGATGGGACTGAATCATTTAAACATATGTGTATTTTGTTAGGAAATGAATCCTCTGCGTTTTCTGCAGTAACTTCCGGTAGAATAAACTGGTTCCGATGTGAAATGAAGTCACACTTCCTGGTGTCTGAGTACCATGGCAAATTAGCCATTTTGGGGTGTGAGCGCTGCAGGGTTCAGCAAGCTCAGGGGGTTGTCGTGTGCTCCCTGGTAGTGCTGCCACTGGGAGAAGCTGGACAGTCAGGAGACACTGCGCTTGAGCTGCTGCAGAAGCAAACAGAGTTGCTATTGTTGCCTACAGATGCTAATTCTTGGTTTTCTCAGTTCTGCCGGAGAATGGGGTCCCTCTAGACTTCTCTTAGGTGTTACCAAGAAGTAAATGATATGGAAGGTCATCTTAGTTCCCAGACTGAATGGTTTTTAAAGTCTTTTGTGGTGTAAAAGCATTTGAGAGGAAAGAAATATTGTGGGAAAATGTAATTCCACTCTTTCTTAGCTCAAACAGCTTCATATAAGCAAGCTGTCCATCAGTAATGAATACATCCCAGTAGCAGGAGATGACAGTGGGTCTGCTGGAGACCAGGGCTCAGGGGAAAGCTGCAGTCCCCTTTGACCCACAGCCAGCACTTCCTCCAGCAGCTGTATAGAAGGCCTTTTCTAGTCCTGACTATTATGGGTCTTCTCAGGGGACCATAACTCAAGCTTTCCACTCTGCATTTACAGGGTGATCAAATCAGATAGACATTCACTAAAAGGGCTTTCAAGTACTCTGAGTCAGGCTGCTCATTTAATTTACATATCTCGGATATAAATGTTTCCATTGTTTAGAATGCTTGTGCCCTGCCTAGCAGTTATTAGCTGTGGGAAAAAGAATGCCTGCCATAGCTTACATTTTGAACACTTTTGTGGTAAGTTACCTATTTTCAGGAGCTGGCGTTATTTTCAGATATTTACTGTATTAGTTAAGTCTTATGTGTTTAGTTCAAAAATATATTTAAAAATGCAAGAATGAACATAGCCATGTGGGATATTTTCAGAGGGCTAAGTTCTCATAATAAAAAGCATACCACTGGATGTATGTGAATGTGTGTGTAAATAACTGCACACACGTAGAGAAACCTAAATTGCCATCAGTGAGTGAGTGACACAGTGAGTCACTCGCCAAGAATTCGGAAAGAACTTTGACCTCTGAGAGTTAAACTTGAAAAGGGGACCAGGATACAAGACAGACATAGATCAAGCGATCCTTGATTTAAAAACTGTAAGATTTGCTTGTAACATCCCTGAGTATAAGAAAACATCTAAAGGAAGAGTTGGTCCCCCAAAGAAGTATAGAAGAGCAGAGGGAAAAATTGGCAGTGTCCATCCAAACCCCGAGCCAAAACCTTGGAATATTGCAGTCGCCTTGGCAAAGACTTTTCTGTTATGGGGCAGGATGCAGGGAATCGCTGCCAGCGCTGTGTATCTCTGTGGGCAAGGTCATCCTCACTGGGGATGTGGACACTTACAGCTAGCTCAGCCATCAGGTAGGTGATTCATCTCAGACTCTTTGTTCTGACTCCATATTCACCAGTAATGAATTTTGGTCAAGCTTTTCATGAAAGCCTGTCAACAGGGAGGGTATATATTGCTGGTGTAGTATCAGCATGAGTCCTGTGGCCATGTGATATTTACACTCTTCACTGTAAGCTTATTAATTGACCTTCCAGTTTCATACGTCAGTCTTGTGAGCTTTGGTAATAGGAGTCTGTCCCAAGTGATGGCTCTACTTCAAAGTACTGATAAGGTCAGGTTTCTAAACCAGGAAGGTGGAGATAAAGCTTTGAAGGATGACCACCAAAAAGTAGAAGGGATTGGAGAAGGGGGACAATTAGAAACTATATGTGTGACTCTTTGTTCTTACTGTTTCCATTGCCTTTCTTTTTATTTTTTGGGTGAGACCAGGTCTCATTATGTAGTCCAGGCTGGTCTTGAACTTGCCGTGTAGCCCAGACTGGCCTCAAACCTCAGCATCAGCCTCCCAAGTGCTGGGATAACAGGTGTACACCACTACTCCTGGGTCCCTGACTTTTCTATCAAGATTCTTATTTTGTTAATTTCAAATGATATTAAGGTGCAAATTTTTTATATTTATTAGTAAGGCATTAGTAGGGCATGGGTTAAGGATGTTGAAATACAGCCCTGGAATGTGGTAATTTTATTACTTTGAGTCCTCTTGGTTGATAGCCAGACAGCTTCCCAGGCAGCATCCTCAACAGCTTTTCTTACTGTGTTTAAGCATGTACTTGCTCACGCACAGAACGCTGATCACTTAAGGTCAAAGTGAAGTCACTAGTACAGGTTCTTATGGACCAGTGTTAACTAAGCTTGCATTTCTGTTAATGAATTAGAAGTCTTTAAAAATCAGAGTATTATCTTCATTAAATAATTTTCTATGCCTGTCATTAATACATACTATTTTTGATTAAGAAAAGAGAAGCATCCAGGAATAGATGATTTCTAAGCACATCTTCCAAACCTAAAATTCATAAAGAAGGGGAACTGAATTATCTAGTAGTAGACATGAAGTCAGTAATTCATGAGTTTTCTAGTTATTCTTACCTCCTTGCTCATTCCCATGTACTCTGTTTCACAAACATATACCAAGTGCCAGCCAAGTGCAGGATGCTGAGGCGGCTGTCTCACGGCTTGCAGACAAGTACCATGGCTGTGGTCATGGACACAGTGGCATTTTACAGGTGGAACTATAAGGTCGTGTAGAAAAGTAGCCTTCTTTTCCTGTGGAACAAAAAATGGTTCTGCTGCTTATCATGTCATCCTTTCAGAGTCTTACAATCTGCTCTTCTTTTGCTGATTGGTACTCTCTAGACAAGATGTCTAATTTCTATTTAATGACTCCTGCTATTGCCACAAAACATTTGATATGGTCACTGCCCTGGTCATTTGTGCTGGGTAATCTTCCTGGTGCTTCTGCCCATAGCCAGCCTGTGGAGGTTCACCTCTGAAGTTCAAATGGCATTTCCTGCTGCCACCGTCTGCCATTGTCTGTTCGGAGCCTTTCTGCCAACTGTGACAACTTACCTTTCGGTGTCATCAGATGGCATGCATGCTGACTGTTCCATATTTGTGGCATGTCTCTGAGCAGGTGACTTGGATCTGACTTCTTCCCGTGTGAATCACGGTGGGAGGAGGGGACACAACCCTTAGGATTTATAGAGGCTGTCTATAAAGATGTGACTGTAGGATTGTCTGTGAAAATGCTGACTGCAGCAAGTTATCAACACTTGTCATAATTTCCCTCCCTGGCAATATTCTGGCCAGTCCTTTTAATGAACTGCTGCACCTCATCAGCTTTATGTTGCTGGCAGTGCACTCCTAACACATATTACTACACAGGACAAGTAGGAGGCACAGGATGTGCCTTCCAAGAGAGAACAGTCCAGGAAAAACTTCTGTTCTCTGCATTACATTAAATGTCTTATTTAAAATGCATTTAATCCTCCTCTGGAAAATCTAGCTGTATAGCCTCCTTATTTGGCCAGCTGTCATGACTGTGCCACACTCTAGCCATTTTTGGCTGGATGTAGTCCTGGAAGGCTGGAGTTAGGTCCATGTCTAGTCAACACATGTGCTTTTTACATGCTTTCAGACACTTGTAAATGGGTTAGACTCACTCAGAGCATTTGGGTAAACATTGAAGATTTCTAGGCTTTGTACTTACTTAACCAAAATTCCCAGTCATAGCACCCCAGTGTTTCTGATAGGTAACAAGTATAGGAGCCACTACTTGGGAATGTATTAAATTTCCTTAGCCAGTCATTTTCAACTGCATAATAAAGCCAGGATTCTTCTAAAATCTAGAAGTTGGTGCCAAAATATACTTTTACCACTCTAGTAAATTCTCTGAACTCAGCAGAGTTTGAGTATCATTAGGCCTGTGGATGAAACTGAAAAACTCCAAAAAGTAGACATAAGTAATCACACAAAACATAACTTTCCTAATATACCTAGGACAAAAAAACTATTCAGAGGCAACACATAAGACTTTTAAAGGCTAAAGAAGTGATTAAACTGGTATTTGAGAGTTAATAAACATATTAAGAAATACATTCAATGGAATCCAAGATTTAGCTTCATAAATCCATTAATACAAATTCCTTCAACAGCCAAATCAGTTTTAAATTGGCCTAGTGATGAGGGTAGAGTACAAATGAAGAGGTAGAGACAGTTCTTTTTAGTGTTTATGAAAAGCATTTGAAAATATGTATAGCATTTAAATATTATAAGTTTTCTTGTTTCAGATAGTGAAAGCATATCCTTTGAAGTATGGTCTTTAAAAATTAACTTTTCTTCAACCAGTATTGCTGAATTGCTGAGCCTCTTGTACTTGGTAGTATTTCAACAGTCTCATCCTCTCCTGGCAACTTTCGCTTGTCTGTCAGATCAGTGCCTATTTCTGCTTCTAATCTGCTTTTTGTAGTAAATCCAGGTGGGACTGAAGGTCTCTGGAAGAAATCCTACATTTGTAAGCTGCACTATCATGGTCTCACATCTTCAAAGTAAACCACGGGGGCTTTCTGACGGCTTTATTTCTCACAGTTCTGCAGCTCTTTATCTTTTCCTTCCAACTTTAAGAATATATATCTAATGATGTTTGCCAGCGTCTGTTATTTTCACTCTTTCCATATGTGCTTAAGTTAAACATTAGCTTTTAATGTGCCTTAATTTTAAAATAGAAAGATACTAGCAGTTTTTTGCAAAGGTAGCTTTTTTGCTTACCTGTTAAATTGAAGACTTTATAAATAGTCATTTGTGTCATTGGTTCAGTGTTATGCGGCTTGAATTAATACTCCATTGGCTCCAAGAGTCTTGACCATTTTAATTATCTTTGCACATTACGTTCACTGCCATACCTAGGTGGGTATATTCAGTAATGCTATAAAATTGAATAATGGTGAGGCCCAAATGAAAACAACTCGGATGACATTTTGGATGGGGGTTGGGGGAAAGTATGTAAGCAACCCAGTACTTCAGACTATGTGGGAGGGGTTTGTAAAAATAAGTTACCAGTAGAATCACCAGGGGCTTCTTCAAAATAAAAAGTTGGGACAAGCACTGGAGGTGTAATTTGAGACCACCCAAGAACCAAAAACAAATAAATGTAGAAATTAGGAGCATATTTGCTAATGGGGAACCTAACTCTTATGTCTGTGGTTTTTCCTCTGTCCTTCAGTGCCGTGTCCAAACACAGCCCAAACAAAGATGGCACCTTTAGCCTAAGTGCAGTCACCCCTTTTCTTCATTCAGTGAGATTCATCACGCCAGGCCAGGAATTTATGCTGCCATGCCTGACAAGAGTTAAAAGAAAATTGCTGATTTAAAAAAAGAGACGCTTACCAAATTTAGAAAGGAAATCTCAATTGCTGACATGTGATCTTGACAGATTTGGGAAAATTGAATCCCAAGGGGTGGGTTTATCTTCTAGAAGATGGAAATGGTTATAATTCTGTCATGTTTGTGGCCCTGAGTACAACCTGCAGCTGTGTGCGCTCAGAAAGTCTCATTTCTGACTGTAAAATGTTACACGTTGCATTATATTTTTTTTCTTAAAGGGAACATAGGAGCTACTTGACTTTTGACTTGTCAGCTACTATAGCTGCCTCCATATCAATAAAATGGGGATAATATCTACTTCCTAAGATTTTGATGAAGCTTTAAATTTCATAAAATATCTTGAATAATAAGTAGCAGTTTCATTACAGTAGCTTATTACTCAGACCACCATAGAAAGCGCAATTAAAAGTGTAAGTTTATTTTTAACTAGTAAGGATAATCGTTCTTTAGCCCCTCGGTAGCTCTTTTGCTAATCTGTGGTAGACTATGGGGTTAGAAGCAGGAAGGAAAATAACTGAGCTGCTGTAGAGTTGACAAAAGGTGGTCGACTCTGAGCCAGTTTGTGGGGTGGTTTCTCCCTTGTACACTGGAGAGATGATTTGGCAGCTCCCACCCAGAACCAAAGACAACTGCCTTGTTTTGAATTTGATGCCTGCAGAACGCTCACTACTTCGAAGTAATAGGGGGAGGGCGGGGCTAGGGATTGAATGCAGGGCCTTCCCACTGAGCTACATCCCCAGCCCCTTTTTTAATATTTTATTTTGAGACAGGGTTTTGCTAAGTCACTGAGCTGCCCAGGTTAGGCTTGAACTTGAGATCCTTCTGCCTCGAGCTCCCAGCATGTTGGGATTACAAGCATCACCACACCCAACTGGTATAGTGCAACCTAAACTATGAAAGTTGTTCCTACCTGGAAAGTTGTACTGATCAGTACAAATCTGTTATCTGTAGGGCTTCTTCTTACTTACAGTACTGATGTGTTCTTAAATTTTCAGACAGGATTCATTTCATTTCTTTATATAAATATATATCTTCTGTGTTTTAATTATATCACACCATTTGGATAAATAATTATATTTCTGTACCAATATTCTTCAAATACAAAAGAATGATACTAGGAAAGTCAGAATTATTTAACTTTTATGACATCAAAATGAATAATGGTATTATCTTAAAAATACCTTTTCAGTAATAAATAATCTCTTTCCTTGAAGAATGAATGTGCTCATACTTAGTCAAGGCACTGTAAATAAAAGGGAAAACAGCATTTATACTTAGCAGAAAAAAATGTAACAGCCTAATGAACAAGACTTTATGCTTACTTTTATCACCTTCCTTTCTTTTGTCTTTTGTTCCCCCAGGCCCTGATTACATCAAACAGAGATTTCAAGAAGGTGTAGATGCTAAAGAAAATCCAGAAGAAAAGGTACAGGAAAAGCCACCTACACCAAAGGAATCTCCTCATTTTTATCGCAAAGGCACAACCCCCCCTGCATCTCCTGAGACAAGTCCCAAACAGAACCACTCTCCCAAGCCTTCCTCTCCAAAGCCCCTGAGGAAGCAGAACCCCAGCTCGGGGGCAAGACTCAACCAAGACAAAAGGAGTGTGGCTGATGAGCAAGTGACGGCTGTTGTCAATAAACCCTTGATGTCAAAGGCCCCCTCGAAGGAGGTAGTACCCCAGTCCAAGTACTCTGGCCGCCACCATGTCCCCAACCCCAGTAACGGCGAGCTACATTCTCAGTATCACGGCTACTATGTGAAACTGAATGCCCCCCAGCACCCTCCAGAAGACTTGGAGGATGATGATGGATCGAGCCAGGCATCCTCAGCGCTGGTGCACAAGCCATCGCCTAACAAGTGGAGTTCCCCTAAATCTGTGACAAAACCAGTTGCCAAAGAAAGCAAAGCTGAGCCAAAAGCTAAGAAGTCTGAACTTGCTATACCAAAGAATCCAGCAAGCAATGATTCATGCCCTTCTTTGGAAAAAGAAGCCAATTCAGTAAGTCTCATGAGAAGTGTTTTCTCTTCCATTCTTCCCCGTGGTTCTGTCAGGGAGCAGCATCGTGTGACAGCGTCTCAGCAGCAGCCAAGCTAACACAGGTCCTGGGAGCACAGGTTGTTCAGAGTATAGGGTAACATGTTTGTAGTTTGAGAGACACACAGCTCTCCAGGCAAGAACTCCCGAGTCCACTCAGCCACCCACCTTTGACATAATCCAAGTAAGTAAGACCTGAGCAGCCTCAGACAGCCTCAGGTTCAGCGGGCCTTTGTCAGGTTTTCTTGGTGACCCTCATGGCAGCTTGCTGTCTGACTGCTGGAAGGGAAACATGGCTGCTGTCATGGCCAGCCCCGCTCAGAGCTCTAGTGAGGTATTCTGGGCTCGCCTCCGGCTCCACAGCACCCCGTGTAGTTCCACCCACAGCACCCCGTGTAGTTCCACAAAGCGTATCTCTTCTAGAGGTTGTGAATTCTTCGCACAAATGTTTAGCTTAGATTTTACTCGATTAGGGTTTGGGGATTTAGCTGAGTGGTAGAGGGCGCTGAGTTTGATCCCCAGCACCCAAAAAAAAGAAAGATTTTACTTTATTAGCCAGGCTTTGTAGCAAGATCATTTTTCTTCCCTAAATGAGAAAATCTGCAACAATTTTAAAGAAGTAGTTCGGTTTTCTAAGTCCCTGAGGGCGAATGTTCTCACATTTTCAATTTTCTGGGAGAAACTAGTTATTACCAATGAGACTTGAGTATGGAAGACACCTATTTGGATAGAAAGCTCGGGGTTACTGATAAATGTCTGTGTACTCATTCATATGAGATTTATGTGTTGAATAATGAATGTGTGGCACGAATATTTCATCAAATTCTTTAAAATTTATATAATCTGAAACTAATTACTGATTTTTAAAAAATTGACCTGCTCACATGCCTTTGGGGTTGGATATTAAATGTAGCTCAGGAAGAAACCACAGTTTAGAGACATGGTGAAGACTGGTATTCTGGCCAACAAGATGATAGCACAACTGTAAGTTTAATTTACTCATAGGGTTTAATGCCTAAAATTTATCTTTTTCAATTAAGTTTCTTTTGCTAATACCTATAAAATGCCAGCTCTCTTGTTAATTAGCTAAGTATAAATTAATCAGCTTATTTGGACTAACTTTCTAAGAGTCAACCTCAATGGGCTAGATGATTTTCAAAATAGACTAATATTGTAAGACGCTGATTGTTCAGAAAGCGCTCATTTAAAAAATGTTGTGCTCACTTTGGCAGCACATACACATTTTTAAAATCTATGACATGAATACGTGAGTATTCTGATATTACAGTATTCATTAAACTTAATAATTTGCTTGTCATTTGACATTCAGCATTTTTATCCATATTAAGGCCTCATACACGTATCAGCATTGGTTTGCCTGATTTGCAAGTGGGAAACTGAAACCCTGTGAGACCATCGTGTAGGTACCTCTGCATAACCAGTTGTGGGTTCACTTCCAGAACTCCCACGGAAAGAACATGCCCAATGTCCTGCTTATTTGTCTATGGTAGAAAAAACTCTTGTTACCGGGCTTTTGCCCTTAAGACTCCTTCTGTAAAACATCACTATAATGAGTAAATTCACAACCTCCTTATTTAGAAAGAAATACCTGTTTTACTTCTGTGCGGAATCCTCAGATTCTTGGGATTAGCCAAGCATCGTCTGTCTCTGGAGGTCAGTCCCAGGGTCTCTCTCCATGTGCCAAGGGAGACAGCCTTGCAGCCTCCCTGAGCTTCAGGCTGCCATGTGGGTGACAGGAACTGGCGTCTTCACGTGATGCTGTGTCTTCCGGGTGGTAGCAGAAAGCACCTTTCACAGTCCTGATGGATGTTAGGAAGTGACACCATTATCACAAAGGTAGTTGGTGAATCCCTTTAACATGATGAAGTGCTGGTAAGATGCTGAGATAAAGGGACTCTGCAAATTAGAAGTTTATAAATAACAATAACAAAAGTCATAGAAACATTCACATGGAAGCAGATGTTTGAGGGAAGCCCAGGATGAATCAGTGCTCTTCGTGTGTAGCCAAGACATCCAGTTTGAGTCAGAATCCCTGTTTGTAAGATGTGTGACCAGTCAGAATCTGGGATTTTATAGTCAACCAGCTTATTTGATGCAGCAGTATTGGCTGTTGGCTAAGAGCATGTATTCTGCTGCCAAACCTCCTGGACTCAGATCCCAGCTGTGTGGCTCTGGACAGGTTTCCTAACTGCTCTGTGCCTTGGGCTCCTCATCTTGTCCCTATCTCAGGGACATGGAGTTGTTGTAAAGATTAAACGAGTTAGTCCTTTTAAAGTGCTTACCACAGTGCCGGGAAGAGTAAGTGCCCCCAAAGCATTGCCTATTGTGTCTTTTTCAGTGCTGTCCAAGCTGAAGCATACATAGTTCTTAAATACTCTAATAGATTTGGTCCGTCTTCAGGATTAGCCTGGATGTTGATCTCCTGAAAATACAGAAAATCTTGTGGGATGCAAAGTAACACTTACAGCAAGTTACTTGCTTGAGTATACAAGGGGGAAAAGGGAGGCCACTGTGGAGGTCACTGCTTGCCGTGGACTCATGTCCCAGGGGCACATGTTGTAGTGCAGTTTTTGTAGGGTTTTGCAGCATGGCAACTCAGGAGTCACCGAATCATCTTTAGAGCCTTATTACTAAGTAGACAACTGATTCATCCAATTAGGAATTCCACCCATTTTGAAAATTGGCTGAACTCGTTTTCAGCCTTACTCTGATCAGCTTCCAAATTTATTTTGAGATATACCTGATCTTTCTTTTAATTTGTGTAAAATTTACAGCGACCCTCTTCATTCAACTTTGAACCTCACCAAAAAAGAAAAAAGGGCAAATACCTATCATCAAACTTTGTTATTAATATTAAACTTGCTGTTTGCATACACTTTTAGTTAGAGAAGTTTTAGGTTCAGCGTAAATAAACCCTAATAACTGTCGGAGCAGAAAATTCCTCACTATTTTAAATGTAAGCAGTCATCTCTTGAAGGATTAATTTCCTGAGCTAGAATCTTTTTCCATGTTTTGACCTCTGCTATTTTATTTCTCTAAGTGCCTGAAAGTTTCATCTTGTCAGGACTTAAACTTCGCCCTGCTGCATCTCCTTCCATTACACCTGTCCCAGTCAGTCTAAAAAAGCAAGACTGAGTTTTGTTTTGTTTTGTTTTTTTCATTTTGCTATTTTAAGCTACAGCTGGCTACCACAGTCATATTTATGGACTTCACCTTAAAGCTTTTCCCCGGTACCCTGCCTAGGTATCTGAAGATCACAGAGGTCACCACTTGCTATCTGCCCTTTAAACATAATGTCCCAGATTCTTATTTCTCACCTGGTTGCTGTTCGAAGCTTTCATGCTGGCTTACTCTTGTTCTCACTGAGTCATCTTTAAAAATAGCTTTATAAACGAGCTGTGCTGGTAGGATAAATACGTGTGTGTGTGTGTGCGCGCGTGTGTGTGTGTTGGAATATATGCAGGATAAATACATATGTGTGTGTGTTCAGTAGGAAAAATACGTATTTTTCCTACTGAACACACACACATGTATTTCTGGATAAAGCAACCATGCATTATTCAGTGAATCTGGATTATCAGTACAGTGAGGTGTGAGCCAAAATGTGAAGAAAGATAGTAAGCTAAATTCAACCCAAGACAATATACAAACCCAAAATACTAAACAATTCATAAAGCCTTATGAAATTGGAGTTAAAGATTCAGGCATACCTTTAGCTTTTCTTTTCTTTGTACTAGAAATCAAACTTGGGGCTTTGTACCCGAGGCAGTTGCTGTGCCACTGAGCCACATCCCCAACCCCCCACCCCGACCCCCACCTCAAGCTTTTAAAGTTGGCTTTGCCAAAAGTGTTTTCTGTGATTCTACTTTTCTTGAGTCCACTGTATGACACCGAACCGTGCATTTCATATTGTTCTTACAAGGTATACTTTTATTCATCTTTCATATTAAATGCACTGGCCTAAAAGAGTTGAGATAATCCCAGAGACTTAACATTCATGAACAAAATCTAGTAATGTAGTAGATATAAAAATCTAAAAAAGTAAAAAAAAAAAAATCTAAAAAATATAGTAGTATCACCTTCTTAAAATACCAGTACTGAATTTGATGTTGAAAAATCATTTCCATTATTTGCAGAGTTGAAAGGTTTCTACATTATTTTTGCATTCTAAGTTAGTCGTAAGTGAAGAACTACATAGATTTTCCTAATTCTGAACACAAATCTTCCAAAAGGGGAGTTAGTCGTTATCAAGATTTGATGTTTCTCTCGA
Organism: Hystrix cristata; assembly: GCA_004026905.1. Taxonomy (NCBI): domain Eukaryota; kingdom Metazoa; phylum Chordata; class Mammalia; order Rodentia; family Hystricidae; genus Hystrix; species Hystrix cristata. The sequence goes on along the minus strand of PVJO010006408.1, from coordinate 57,647 downwards.
TACTAGGAAAATTAAATAGATGAAACTGATCCTAAAGAACTTAGTGGGAAATTGTTTTTACATTAAGGCGTGAAGCCAGGCATAGTGGCGTGTGCCTGTAATCCCAGGACTCAGGGTGCTGAGGTAGGAGAATCACCAAGAAGTCAAGGCAAGCCTAGGCCACTTAGTGAGTTCAAGTCCAGCCTGAACTACATAGCAAGACTTTTTCTTAAAAAAAGAAAAACAAAAATATAAATAAATTAAAGCCTGGAGCTCTCAAGTGGACAGACCGAGGTTTAATTCTAGCTCTAATTTCTCCAGAAAGGCTAAGGAGCCTTGTATAAGATACTAACCTTTTTTTTAGGGGGGGTGGTGTCTGGAGATCAAACTCAGAGCTGTGCTCTACCACTGAGCTAAATGCCCAATCCTCAATTCTAACCTTCTTGAAACTCTGTAAAATGGAACTATTAATCACACGTGAAGAATAAACAAAAAATAATCTACTTAGAAACACTTAGGCCACTGCCTGGCTTTATAAAAACCTGTTTTTGTCCCATTTACTCAGGGTTTAAAATGTTCATAACAGGGCCATAATTCATACATCTGATGCCAGGCAGCTTGGACCGCCAGTGGTACATACATAGCCATCTCATCAGGCCGCTTTTGACTAGATCCGTTCCTATCACTAGTGGTACAAGCTGCCCGATGTGACAGTCACGCAGGTACCTCCAAGCTGGTGGGAACATGTTGAGAACTAGAGGCTTTCTTCTTCCTGATAGTCCCTCTCACAAGAACTCTTCCCCACCCTCTATTTTACTAATCACTCATTTGTTCAGTAATTTAACCTGTTTTGTTCAACAGCACACCTACAATACCTGGGAAAGTTCTCCGTAAATATTAGTTGCCTGGATGAATTGGGCACCCCAATGGATCAGGCACTGGGTACCTAGAGTGGTGGACAAGAAAAGGCCCTTGCTATTGTGGGGACCAGAGTCCCTGGGGGAAAGTGACACTTCAACAATAAATGACAATAAAATGTGAAAAGTAATATGACACAAAGAACAGGTCACCCTGACTTCTGCTAGGGAGATGCCAGGAAGAGAGATCTTCAGAAAGTGATTCATGTGACCCCAGCCCCAGGGAGAAGAGCACTTGACAAATGGCAGTTTCCATCTTCCTTGTTACTCCAGCCACCAAAAAAGTGCAGCTGGAGTCTTTATAACACTGTCTAAATTTAGTCATATTTGATTCCCGACTACAGTACAACTGATTCCTCATCTATAAAACAGGAACAACAAAATTACTTAACCTACCTACCTCATGAGGCCAATTTGGAATGCTTCTAATGCTACTTACGAATTAGACACTATTTGAATAGTAAATGCCAAGATCAAGTCTGTTTTGGGGTTTTGTTTTTTTTGTTTGTTTTTGTGCTGGGGATCGAATTTAGGGCTTGTGCTTGCAAAGCAAGCACTCTAACCACTGAACTAAATCCCCAGCCCAAAATCAAGTCTTTCTAATAAAGGAGATTCTCCATGGGCCAGATCCAATCCAGATGGGTCATGTAAGGTTTATTTAAACAAGTTTGGGGACCTTGGGCTTTCTGGTATTTATTATAGTGATATTTATTGAAATAGGATCCTGCAGTTTCTTAAAAATAATTTGATTTCTGAAAGGGCGTGGCCATGATTTGAGAAATGAAAAGTTAGACCTGTAAGAGTAACTTGTGAAAGTTTTCACCTTCTTCCTTACAATTTTTATTTAAAGGAGAGGGTCAAACCCAAAAAGAAGACCAGGAAAAAGCAAGTTAGAGAACCTTATTTTGAGTTTTCCCTGAAGTTTTCCTTGGAAGCTTCCTTGTCCCAGATTTTACTCTCTTTCCTAACTGCTTTGACAAGAAGCCCGCTCTTCCTTGTCTGAGTCGAGTCCCAGCGACACGTCAGGGTCACATTCCCATTAGCTTCCAGCCCTCTTACAGTGGCTTGTCTCAACCCAGACTGTTGTCCATTATGCAGAGTCAGTAGAGTATGCTGTTAGGAAAAACATTTTTAACAGAATTCAAAACCGAATTCATTTTTGAAGTTCAGCATTGCCTCCATCTAACCATAATGTTGCTGCTTTTAGTTTATACCTTTTAGAATGGCTGTACATGTTCATGCCTTAGTTACTGCAGCCATATTTGTTACATTTTTGATAATTGGTTCTGACCATGTATTTTGGTAATACACTGATACTAAAATGGAAATATCATGCTTGGTTTTTTCTGTTTCACTTCCAGGGCCCCAATTCAGTCATGATTGTCCTTGTCATGCTGTTGAATATCGGGTTGGCCATTCTTTTTGTCCACTTTCTAACTTGATTGGAATTAGGAAAGGTAAGAATAGCCTTAATTTCTATAAAAATTACAATTAAAAACATTCTGTTCTCATAATGAAATTTATAATTTTTGAACAATTACATATTGTCCTTCACTTTAATTTTGGCTGTGTCTGAATGTGATTCAACGTAGTTACTTAATGCTATAACTGTTTTGACCCTTCAGTGAAGTCAATGACAACTAGTGGTGTTAGCCCACAGTTCTCTGCCGTGCTCTCGTCAGCCCTTTAAATGGCACACCCCAGTCAGACTCAGACACAGGCAAGGAGTCTTGGAATTAGGATGGGATCGCGAGACATGAAACTTGGAAAATTCAGCCCGAGGACCCGTTCAGATCCCCGGGGAATGCTTTGTGGCTTTGGGGTTCTCTGGGAGCTGAAGCACACAGCCATGTTGGAGAGCAAAACTTAATAATAATTCTTTTTTAAAATCTGCTGAAGCAGCCCCATCCGGCGAAGTTCTTGGCATTGGCTACTCCATCTGTCCTAGCAGAGTGTGACTAAACTGGAAATGTATGGAGCTGCATTTTTTTTTTTTTCCTGATGGAAGTCAACAGCTGTCTTACTATTTTACCATCTGACGTTTTTAGTAGGGAGCTGGGGAAACGACTGCCCGAGGAATGCGGTCGGAGGATTGAGTTGCTGTGGACATGGTTCCAACATTCACTCCTATCTTATTAGAAGAAGTAGGTAGCAGCATCACTCACCAGTCTTATGCCATGACCTGCTGCTTTAACATCTCCCGGAATGTTCTGGGAGAGAATGTTTCGTTCGCTTGTGCACGACTCTGCTAATTTTTGCTGTTTATTTAAATATGATGTATAGTCATCTACCACCTGCAGTCCTGGCTGGACAAAGCATACATGTTGTATCTCAAGGAAAAGAAACAACAAAATGCTAGTGAAGATGTGTTTATTTTGATAGCAATACATTATTTTTCATGTCATTTATTCCTCCTGAACCTAGAAAAGGCTATTTATCTTTAAAATTTAGCAGTCTGAAGGCATGATGCCTTCCTCAGAAATAATTTATTTTAAATATTTTTAACATAACTGAAATGAATTATTTATGCACTTTTAAGAGGTGCTAAATTTTAAAAGCTGAAAGACAACAGAACTGTAAGAAGTATAGTCAAAATGTTGCATGGATTGCAGTAATCAGTGTTTAAAGGATTCAGTTTCATTGCTGACGTACTTTACAACCAAATAAAATCTTGTCAGTGGCTATGTTAATTCCCATGAAAGTGAAGCAAGATGCTATTAATAACTGCTCTTCTCTTTTTTCCCCCAAGTTAAATTTTTGTTGAATACATTCAGGTAGAGCATAAAGCTTTGTTAAATCATTGCCTCTCAATTTTCTGCCTTTCCTGTTTTTCAAAGTCCTTTTGTAATTTCATTTCAAATTTTAGAAGCTTAGACATTTTTATTTTAAATATTTGTCTTTTGCAATCCTTTGTTATTCTGACGTTCTGATTTTTTTTTTGCTGTTTTATAATTTATCCTTTATTACTCAAAAGCATGCTTACTTAGAGAAACTACATGGTCTTTATAAAAGTAATTATTTAAAAAGAAATCGGGGAGGAAAGGTATGTGCTAAATCTCTCTAGAACATTACCTATGGAGGTGGAGCTCTTCCTAAATATGTTCATGACTTGCACGGGTTCCGTGAGATTCTTTTGACCTTGTGAGCTACCTTTTCGCTGCAGAAGAGACAGTTCCCATAACTCCCACTTTAGCACAGGTGTGGACGGCGTGCTTTGTCACCTGCAGGGTAGCGACCCAGGGGCATCTTTTGCAGAAGTACAGTATGTTGAGAATCCTGGGTATGACCAATATGGAATAAAGAAGAAGGCAGAAAGAGAGCAAATGAAAAATTACAATTTGTATATTTATTGATTACATTTTGCTTTGACTTTTAAATTTAGGAAGTACGTTTTTACCCAAGAACAAACATTTAAGTTGCTGTGTTGGTCTCAGAACTCTCACTGCCCCTTCCTAACCCCATAGCTCCTTAATGATGGAAAGCTGATTTTTTTAAGAAAATAAAATATTTAATCTTATTAAGTGTTTATTTAAAATGTGTAATGTTTTGGAAATAATGGGTAACAGATAACTAAAGGATATGTTTATAAAGTGAGCATGTTGGTTCCATTTATAAATATATGTATGATTTATAAGCTTTTTTAAAACAAAGCTCAAATCGTTGGTATTTTTCTAAAATGTGCACAGCTGTATTTTACATGAAGGCTCTTTCTAATGGGTTATACTGTACTCTACATTTTGGACAGCACATGAAGTCTGCCAATGTACTTAATAAAACATGACTTTGTTTATTTAAAGTTTCTTGCTGTGAAAAAGAACTCCCTACCTGTGAGTTCCTTTATTTATAATCCTTGAAACCAAAATGTATAATGTACAGTTTTCACAACTGTATCTGCTCTAATAAAAAAATTGGTTATTAATAAAGTTGAAGGTGTGTTTCCTTTCTGAGTAAATTACTCTCTTGAGTTATGTGGAATTTTTTAGCAATGATAGTGTCAAGAGAGCTGCTGAAAATTAACAATGGAAATGGGGGCTGGTCCCGAAGAAGGCACATGGTAGAAGTGTATGCAGTACTCCTCTATTTCTTTGTATGTTTCTTTTGTCATGGGCCTTGCAAATAATTTTGCAAAATAACATACATTACTCTGCTTAATGCCTTCATTGATTGGATTAAGGCATTTATGCAGAGTTTTAATATTACTCCTATTTTTAAGAAAAACTCCCTCCTGCATGGGTACTTTTCAGTTAAAGTGTCTCACCATTGCACCCCCAAATAATTCGAGATGTTGCTATGGTCCCTTCTGCTTCAGCACACTCATGGAAGGTCAGACACAGTGTGACTGGAAGAAGTTCCATGACAACTTCTTCCAGTGGCAGAGGTTGAATCAGCTCACTGCCACCAGCACTCCCAGCCATGCTGCACTGCTCCTTTTGAAACCATTTGGGTGCCCACCTAGGCTGGCTTAATATGTAGGCAAGTTGCCTGTGTGGTAATAATACAATGATCTTCACCAAAACAGCAATGCCTTTCACTTTCCCAAGTCCATCACTCCGGTGTAGGGCTAAGATACTGAAGACCCTCGTATAAATAATGCACAAAGTTATCACCTCTCAGTTTTACTAGACTGACTAACATAAACAATTAGTCTTGGCCAGTCCTAAAGGAAGAGAGCATGGGAGAGACTTTCGAAGCAGGGAAAGCACAGGGTGCTAGAAAGATTATTGATTCCCAGTTCATGTCCAAACCACATAAGGGTTGCAGCCAAAGCTAGGGTAAGGTCTGTGTGGTTGGGAAATCTGGAAAATATTTCACACACTCTTTTAATGCAGTAACTGTTTCTCAAAAGTCACGATGCAGAGGCTCCTTAGGCAGACACACGGGGCCATTTGCATGCTTTGGAAAGTTGGATAACTTCATCTTTCCAACCTAATAGGTGGTGTAGATGTGGCATATTCTGGGTGTAAGTGTAATGGTTCATCGTGCTGTGTTTGTTTGTTCCAGGTTTGAGAATTGCCCATGTCCTCTCACCCCAGAGGTACTGAAAAGTAATTTAGTATTCTGAAATAGCCTGATTAACTAGAGTAGGAGAAAAAAGCAAACATAGAGAATACAGTGGATAGTGGTCAATGCAGTAAATATAGGTGAAATTCTGGCTGTGGTCAGGGCTGACTGTGGATCCTCTGATTTGTGCCCCTGGTTTCCTCATCTATGAAATGGGTGCAGCTGTAGCACCATTCTCCCTGGGTGCTAGGTGTAAGGATGAAATGACCTTATTTATGTTAAGTGTTCAGTACAGTGCCTGGCACATAGTAACTACTTTATACAAGTTAGTTTTAACCAAGAAAAAATGATTAAATTCCTTTTAGTGTCTCAAACATTGAAAAATGCAGCAAGAGCCCAATCTAAAGGCACCTCAATTAACAATGGTTAATTGTGCTATTGGGTATGATAGTCTTTTTTCATTGGTTTCCTTGTAAATCTCACTGAAAAATCAAAGCCCATACCTAGAGTTCCTTCTCTAAAACTAACATTCAATTCCAGTAGAGAGAATATAAGCATTTGTTTTACAAAGACCTTTCACATGAGTGCCTCATTGGATTCTTAGAACATCCTGGTGAAAGTTTCTTAGCGGTTAAATCATTTGCCCAGGATCACATAGCCAAAAAGTTCAAAAATCTATATTGCGGTCTCAAATATGACTAAAACCTATGCTTTTTCATTTATTAGCTGGCATTATTTCACATTGTCACGCACTGGCCACAAAAATGTGACATCATGAACTCCAGAGGTTGCAGTGTGGGTCTAATAAACCTAGTTCAATATCTCTATCATTAAGCTTTGAAATGCTGAATTGATAGAACCATAGCAAAGTCTCCTGATAAAGCTTTGAATACCATATATTTACAATCTTGTTACATGTACTAAATATTTTACTACAAGTTCAGCATCTTGGTGTTTTTGGAATAAGAAACACATCAGTCAGCTTGGTGTGTGTGAACTTGATCTCAGAATTAACACAGAAATTACGGGGGCTGGGGGATGTAGCTCAGTGGTAGTGTGCTCAGCTAGTGAGCGCTGAGTTCAATCCACAGCACCATGAAAGACAGGGGAGGGAGGGAGAGGAGGAAGAAATGCACATTAGTGCCTAAAGATTTAGATCGATTCTGTGGTGGACTCTTGGTACTGTATCACAATAGCTATAAAACTTTCTTGGCATTCTCTTAAATCGCAAGACTGATTTAGATAAACTGTTAGAATTCACAAGAAAATGAAGGCCTGAGATCTAGTTCAGTTGATGATAAAGATGTGCATCTAATTTCTCATGTGCTGGGCATGTTCGACAACAGCATTCAACCTGAACAAGCCCCTGAAGGTCACGTAGCTGTTTCTAAAGTTGATACAGGCCAAGATGATGCTCAAACCTCTGTGCCATTGTTAGAGAACTAACAGATGGTGGAATCTAAAACCAAAGAACTAGAGCTGGCTTTGAAAAGCAGCTTTACAGCAGATCATTGGGCCAAATAAAGTTAACGGAGATTGGAAGGGTTCAAATTCATACATTATTCAAGAGGATAAACAAATTTCACTTGTGTATTGTTCTTTGCTGAAACTAGGCAAGACTTTGCAGAGTAATCTTACACAAGAAATCCCTAAACAATGAGTTATTTCTGTGCTCAACTAAGACTTGATGTTATCCATGTCCAATTTGGTACCTGTATTGTGAAAGAGTCAGTGGCATTTTTCATTTCTCAGTGTCAACTTTGCTGTCCCCTAGTAAGGACTTTATGGTTTGGTTTTCTTCCATTAGAATTTCTATGCAGAGAAATATCTTTCCATGTTTTCTAATAATCAGGTCTAATTTTTTCTTCACAAAATGTATCATTAATCCAAAAAAATCCTACCAGACTATTTTTGGGGTTTCCATTTGTTCATTCAAGCATTTAACAATTCACCTATTTTCATTCTGACATTCTAAAAAGTACCTAAAAGGACGCACTCCAAACCTGTTTGCTACCTCACCCCAACACTGAGGGATGTTGCCACTGCGTGTGCTCTGTACACCACTCCAGGCCTCAGTCCCCTGCAGAACCTGGCTGTGTTACACCTAACCCAGAGTTCCGTCAGCCGTCTCCCCAGATCAATAATATGCTTCCACAGCAGTTCACCAGTGTGGTTTGGCAAACAGGTCAGATCGAGAATATCAGTTTGAAGTACAAGAAATCTTCCATTCAGGCATGCCACTATTCACTTTCTCAGATACCACTTTTTATGAAACCAACTATATAATTCTTTTTGAGTCTCACCCTATTTTCATTGGGTTGGCCAGCACCAACCATCTAGTGTCCATTTTGGAGTACTAAGGATTATTTTGGTATCTAAAATGGGAATAGTAAAAATCTGCCTCATAATGTTTTTGTAAAGATTGAAACCATTAACTATAATACACTCTGAGAAATGATAGACTCTCAATATATTATTATAATGAAGACTTACCTTCTTTAGTAATTGTTATTCTGTCATCAAACATTTATTACATACTTAATTGATACTTCTTTCAATTCACGGAAATACACTTCTACACCTTCTACACCTGGCTACATCAGATCCTGACTTAAAGACTGTACTCTGCATATAGAATAATTTGTAATTTATACAAGTATGTAAATGGATTTCTTCTTAAAAGCTAATGGCAAATGATTAAAATCTGAACTTTCTAATAGTCATCAGAAGATACACTGGTGATATTGATGCATCTCATAAGAGGCTTAGAAATATTCGATAATATCGAACACTCATCATATTCGCTAAGTGCAGCTATGCATTAATGCCTATTACAAAAGCCACATTATAAAAAGATACAATTAAGGTATGTGAGAAGCAGGTTTGGCAAAGGCTTACTGCAATGACTATGCTCTTGGTTGTAGAAATAAACTATCTGATGTAAGGGCCTCGGTATTGTCACTGATGAAATGTGTCAATGGATCTAGCTATAATGTTTAATTACTGTATACAAATGGCTTTAAATAAAAACGCATTTAATCGGAAACAATAACTTAGCAAAATACCATATTGCTAGATCTTCCGGGGCTGAGTAGTCAGTATAGGGACCATAAGTTTGTAAGTTATACGATTAATATGCATACAGAACAGAAAAGAGGATAAACCTTATCTACTTCCAGTTCAGTGTAGACATTCAGATAGCTTATCTCAAATCCTGTTTAAGTTAAACTTAACTCTTGTGCTTTTCTTCTATAAGTGAGGTGAAACAATTCTGCTTGAAACATGTTTCCTACATTATTTTAAGAAAAACCTGACAGGTAAAAATCACCTCCTGAGATTTTTAAGTAGCTTTTATATCATTAAAATACACATTTTTCTTTCAACAAATCTCATTCTATATTAATTATAATGGAAAGAAAACTGTTTCAGTAGTTCTCAAACTTTAAGAAGCATTACAATCACTGGGATGTGAAAACAGCTTTCTGACCCCCTATCAGCAGTAGCTAATTGGGTAGGTCTAGGAATTAGATCCTAACCTGTTCCCAGGTGACACCAGTAATCAGGAATTGAATTAAAGTGGTCCTTAAACTGGTTCTCCAAGGAACCACTGCTCTGTTTCATCAAGCATGAATAAATATTAATCACCAACTGCATTCAAGGCCCTTTGCTTGGCTGTGTGTATGGTGTAGTAAAAAGGAAAAAATTTAAAAAGAATGCACACCTAAAATCCACATAGCAACTTATTATCATGTTAATGTATATAATAATTCCATGACATAGGAAGTACTTTCCCCATTTTGTATATGAGAAAACTCTTAGCCCCATACTTTAGTTTCAAGTCCTGGTTGTCTTTCTTACATCTCAGCAGCTTCATTGGTCCTCTGGCCACCAAGCGCTTAAAACACAAGCACAGATAGAGAATCCTGAATGCCATGAGGCCAGCTAGGAGTGAAGTGGGATCCTCAATGTTGCTTAGAATAAGACATTGATATGAGGTTGGATGTCATGCATTTTCTATTACATGAATGAGGGTCATTCTCAAATCCATGTAGTTTATAATTTCTCTCAAGCCAAGTATGATATTGTACCTCATGCTTTAAGATATGCACCCTCAGATTGCTTTTATCAGACAGTTCTCACATCTGCAAGCTTATACATAACTCCCTTTGTCCATCTGTATAGCCTTTTTTCATTGCTTTGGAAAAAAAAAGTTAATGATAACACATAAAGATTCCATCACGTCCTACTGATCTCCCTTGGTGACCACCAGGGTAGAGGAAGAAGCCAGATTATCAGAGAGAAGGCGAGAGATTGGCAGGAAGCAAGAGAGCTTTTAGGAAAACATCCTGATCCTTATTTTTTGTTCACAGATGTGTGTAGGATTTAGGAAGTCAGTCGTCTAAGAGAAAAGACAAGTTCCCTGTCTGCCTCAAAGAGTTGAGTCTCAGTGTTGAGGTTTTCCACAGATAGTAAGATGACACCGACAATACCCTGGAGAGAAAATGTGCAGGGTCAGTGGACATGAAAAGAGCTCAGCCTGACTGGTAGCCAGGAAATGCAAATTAAAATTAAAATGAGATTACTGAACTCCACAATGCTTTCCATGTTGATTACATTCCTAGCTGAAATGGAAAAATGGCCAGATATGGAGATGTGTTCTAAAATCCAGATCTTTACTTTCCAGCTCTGGGAAGGTTTCCATGATCATTCCAGGCTGAGCAACCCTCCTACTCAGTGACTCCTGACCATCTTGCCCTGTTCTTAGTGTGCTAATCTGTAATGCGATCATCTGTTAGTCTCTGTTTCCACCCCAAGACTGTGGGCTTTTTGCAAACTGAGATATGGTCCCCTCTCTACCCCTAAAAGTGTCCCTTATGGTGCTGCATCAATATTAATTAATGATATATTAATAAGGCAAATAACCTTACAGCTTATTATTAGTGGACAGCTCGCACTAATATAAAATGGCCCTTTCTCAGGAAATCCCCAGAGGACCTAATCTCCCAGTTGTTTTATCTTTGACTGTGAATGCCACAGAGCTACACGGGGAATGTTGGCTATTTTGTGGAGGAGCAACATTTTGAGCATATATAGAAATCCTATTGAGATACCACTCATTTCTATTTTTCCAAAACTTACAACTAAGTGCCTTTGTGACATTGGTTTGCCAAGCAACTTGATCATACATGCAAGAAAGCCAGACCACTGATCTTTGCAAATGATTTCTTTGTACCTTGAAAAGACCAACCATATTTAAGATCAGTGGATGGCAGAATGAATGCTAAGTACTTATTTCAGATGTGAGAGAACCTAACTCCTAGTTACCTCAGAGAGGTAAATGGGGAGTGAAGAGAAATGGACAGAATAAAGTGACATTGACGAGAAAGAAACCAGAGGGATCACTGACCTGGTGTAGGGAGCAAGAGAAAAGAAGTGCTCAAGACACACCCAGGTTTCTCTCTGGCGCAGCTCTGTACGAGTTGGTACTCTTAACTAAAACATGGATGGTAGGGGGAGAAGCAGATGTCCACAGGTGAACTGAAGACTTTGAACTCCACTTCAGACATGGTGGACCTGAGTGTGCGTGAAACATGCCAAGGAGATGGAATGCCCCCCGATACACAGGTCCACCATTCGGGAGAACACTCTGGATCGGGAGACGTGCTGATACACCCACTCATGTGCTATTATTTGATCTTCTCTTTTATAAGGTATTACGTCATCTATTTAAGCAGGTACCTCAGCAAGGCTACATTCAGATTTTTTTTATTGTGGCAAAATAGACACAGTGTAAAATTTACCATTTTAACCATTTTTATAGTTCAGCAGCATTAAGTACTTTCATATTACTGTGCAATGATCAACACCATCCGTTTTCAGATTTCTTGACATTTTTGAATGCCTCTGTTAATAAAAATAACTATTTATGGTTAACTGCACTAATTCAAGCTCTTTTGTGTTATTACAGAAGCATTTAAGGTTAGAATTTGTTTTATTACTAAGTCTGAAGTCAGTGAATATCACATCAAATATTCTAATTTTTCTAATTCACTTTGTAACAAGGAATTTATCCTTAAACTATGTGAATGTCTGTGAATGCTTAAGTTATCTGCAGCCAAATCATTGAAGGATCAAGAAAGTTTTTCACTGCAAGGAGGAGCCTGAGCCTTGCTGCCCTTCCGGCGCAAAGGGACTGCCCCGCCCCTTCCTGCTCCAGGCGTAGCAGGCCTCTTGCCTGCTTCCTGTAGTCACAGCCGCCTGTGCAACCAAACCGTCGGCCCAACCCAGAGGCAGATTTAAAGCAACAGCAAAGTTCACTCTTACTTATTATCCAGTTGCACAGATCTTCTACTTATTTACTGGGGGAGGGGCCAACAAAAAGAAAGACAAGGAATTAAAGTTTCTGTAGGCAATGGGAAACCAAAAAGGTCTTCTCAGACAGCCTTTCAGTTCTCTCATCTCCTAGGAAACAGAGTGACTGCCTACCTACTTACCCATGAAGATGCTCACTGAGCGACAGCTAAGTGACAAATTGCTGGGTCACCCAGAATTCTGTAAGATATCAAAATCTTAACAGCTTAAAAGTCTCCTGCTAGAGTACAGAAGCCTGTTCCTCTTTGCCAGATATTCTCCTTCCCAGACTTTTTAAATCCTGAGGCATGACCTAATTTCAGCCAATGAAACCCAACTGGGTCTTCCAGAAAACTTATTCTTTCCTAATAAAAGGGAAAGATATCAGGGAATTTAATGGTGCTGCAGTCCTTCATTTGTTTGCATTTCTGTCTCGAATATAGACTTATTCGATACCTTATGCGATAGCAACAATCTTTTTCAACTTTTCATTATTTATTTTTATTAGTACATGTTTGTAGTACATAACAATTACATTCATCATGGGGAGCTGGTACATGAATGTGAATTTCTTAATTCTTTTTAAGCCCCTCCCCTCCTTCCTCCTTCCTACATCTCTTGGACCCCATCATTTTTCTAACCTCATTTCACTCCCCTCTCTCTCCCCTCTCTCCTCTTGGTTTATAGCAGCAATCTTGCAGCCCTGAGGCAATAAGACCAAAATCCCAAGATTGGGGAAGCAGAAATTTGGAAACAGCCTGGATCCTTAACAATATTGTACTTTTCATGTTAAATCAATAATAAAGTCCATTACGGTCTAATATCCTTTATAAAAATCTCAGCTGCTATTAAAATGATAGTAATAATAAGAAAAGGATTTCAACTAAACTGGTAAACTGACTTATTTCTGTGCTTCAGCGATCTGGCCTTCTGCAACATCACAAACCCTGAACAGACGCCAGCACAAACTCTCACTCTTCCCTCAGCGTCTTAACTAGAACTGTTCACTCCCCTGCAGGCCCAGCTTCTGCTACAACCTGGTAAATGGCACTAATGACACTCTGTCCCGTCACTGAGTGCTGACTGTTGTGCAGGCCTGTTGTAAATGCCTTGTGACGTCCCCTCATTTATTCTTTGCAAGAAATAACTCAATGACATAGTCATTATCATCCCAGGTTTCACAAATTAAAAAACAAATCCTCCTCCACGGCTTGACTCCTATATCCAATGGCACTTGCACAGCTAGTAGTAATAGGGCTAGAATTTGAAACCACTTCTATTTTTGAAGCTTGTCTCATAGGGTTTATGAGAATTGACTTCCCGGTTCTTTTTAACAGCATTATCAGCCACCATTCCCTCAGCTTAGGGCTGAAACCAGACTTTTCTCTGTCCAAGCTATTGTTACCTCCCACACACTCTGCCTCCAGTGTGTCTCCACTGATTCCTCTTCCATTTCCATTGCCACCATTCTAATTCAGTCCCCTAGTACCACCAGCTGGGGGAATCACAGCTGACCCAAACTGGCCTCCCTGCCTCTAGGTCCCCCTCTGCTGCTGTCAGGACTTGCCAGAGTACAAAGCCCTGTCTTTCTAACACTGAGCTCTCAGCCTGTCATCTCCCACCAGCTTCTCTGCTGCCCTAGAAATTAGAAGAAATAGGTAACAGGCCCCACATATTTTGCAGGACCAGCTCTGATTCTTTCTGATACAAGGTTCTCCGTGTCTAAGGAAGAATGTCATCCCACCACAGGTGCCAGTCCCCTGCTGAGTCTTGGCTTTTCACTTGGCCCTGAGAACTCGGCCAGGGCAGCAGAGAGAGCAGGCCCTGGGCGGGCACTGAGAAAGCTCAATGGAAATTAGGTGCTGAGTCCGTTCAAGCAGAAGCAAGCCAGGCGACCCCGAAATACTTTGTCAGGCCTGTGTCCTTTTGTCCCTGGTGTGCAAAAACATTCCTGGGGGCACGGGGGATTTAGCTCAGTGGCAGAGCACTTGCATAGCAAGAACAAGGCCCCAAGTTCCATACCCAGCACAAAAAAAAGGACATTCCTGGGGTCTCCGAGTTCTCAAGAGCTGCTCCACAGAGAGGGACTCTCAGAACAGACCATTCAGAGTTTCCAGTTTCACATGCGCACGACATCAAGCTAGGACAGCGCTTCTAGGGGGAGTCTGGCTCTACAAATAATCATGTAGTATTTATAAGGAAAATGAGGAATAGCTGGTTTCTTATGTAATCCAAACTAGAGAAAGTAAATCCCAGTAGAATCACATCTCCTGGTGGGGATTCACAGAAGCTGGGCCCTCCATGCCGCACATCCGCGATCCTTCCAGGCATACTCTTTGCTTACCATGCCCTATTTTTTTAAGTCTGTTTCATTTTGTCCTAACCTGAAGGATATGTCCATTGGTTTCACTGTAGTAACCATTTTACTATATTAAATGAATCTCCTAACATCACATTGTATACTTTACGAAATCTATTTTCAAGAAGCATAGAGAAAAAAATCACTTTGATGAAAACATTCTCATATTTATAACTAAGCACAATATATTTTATAGCCATCAAAAATGGGAATGGATTTTATAAAGATAGAGTACTGAAGGGCCATTCTCTGATACCCATATCTCCTTCCTGCCCAACGCAAAGCCTCAGCCTAGCCAGCGCCTCCCCACCCACCTCCCTGCCATGGAGCAGCCACAAAGACAGCTACCTCCACCTCCCCCCACCTCTACTCTAGCACACCTGTGTCCTTCCAAGAATGTGAAAGAGTAGAAAGTAAGTTCAAGGACACCTTGATCATAGCTCTCTGGCCAAGCTGCAGGGATGACCTACATGTCAAAGGTTGGGCTCCTGGAAGGGTACTGAGACATGCTGGCATCAGACACCCGCAAGGAAGTGTGCTCAGGGCAGCACCAAGGGAGGGAAAGTTCAGAGGTGGGCATGGGAGAGGCTGGCGCCCCAAGCAGCCCAAACCTCAGCTGACCCAGGGGATCTTGAACATCCAGAGAGCCTGTGAAGTCAGCTCAGGCAGTAGAGGTCCAGGCCTGAGCCTGTGTGATGTGGGGGGCAGTGGAGCACCTCAGCAGTAGGCAGACCTTCTCTATAGCAGGGCTGTCCTGGGGATTGCTAGCTGGCCCCACAGCAAAAGCACAAGACACCGATTCCTAAGAACAGTCCTGGGCGAGTCACAGCACCCTGTGCACTCCCCCTTCTACTGAGTCCACCTAGGCCAGAAAGCTGCCCTCTCCACAGGACCTCTCAGCCCTCTAGCCCTGCAACTGTGCAGCCCTTCTGTTTGGCACTCCAACCTCCTCACAGAGCCCCTGTACTTCTAGGGCCTCCCCCACCCACCCCCACCCCTGCCAAATATCTCAATATAAGATGGATGGCGCACACCTGTAATCCCAGCACGCTGAAAGGCTGAAACAGGAGGATTTCAACTTCAGGCCTAGCCAGGGCAACCTAGTAATTGAATGAGATCCTGTCTCAAAATAAAAACAAAAAGGGACTGGGGATGTAGCTCGGTGGAAAGGCCCTGGGTTCAATCCCCAGTACCTCTCCCTGCCAAGATAGACAGAGACAGAGAGAAAGAGAGACAGAGACAGGAACCACACCTCTCTCTGGGCTCTCTACGCAGGCGGCACACCTGCACCAGGAGGCCACCACGTCCCGCTAGCCCTTCACGAACTTTGTTCCCAGTCCTTGCAACATTCCTCTTTGGTGCAGAAGATGCCTGGAGGTCATATAGCTAACAGGAGTGTAACAGGCCTTAGGACCAAGAGTGCCCTTTACTAATCTAGGTCTGCAAGCTGCTTCTCCACCTGGGAACAAACTGCCTTCCAAGTACGTCTCGATGCCATCTCTCAAGCCTCCAAGCCCAGTGGTCACCCCCCTGCCTGTGCCTCCCCTCATCAGCGGCACTGAGACATTTCTCAACCCACAGATCTGAGTTCAAACAGCACTTCCTATGTCGGGGATCTCTGCCCTGTCGTTTAGAACTAAATGCTCCTCATCCTGTGTGCAATGACACTTTCTTCCTACTCCATGTACGCTCGTAGGTCATCCTCCTTTGTACCCTGTCTAGTTATCCGCACCTCTCCTTTTTAATACGCTGCAAACTCCTTGAGAAAAGGCAGGTATAGGTGTTTTTGTTTGATAGTAATAAGTACTCAAAATGCACCTGTTGAATTTCTTCAAAAACCATAGTTTTAGGTCTCAGAAAGCCTTCTTAAAGCTCTAATTTCATTTCTTAAGAATCCTCTTGACTATTTAGTGGCGTGTCACCTGAGCCAGCCATCTTGCTTGGCATCCTTATCCAGTGGCTCTTTGCCAGTGGCTGATTTGTGCCCACCCTAGCCTGGTAAGTGGACAGACCAAGCTGTTGAGGGTTCCGGCACCTGAGCAGATGGGTTGAGGATGAACACTTGTGAGCAAGCAGAGGCAACCAAGCAGCCAGCAAATCAGTACTACTTGACTGAGGCTCAGGGAGGGAGCCTACCTTCCAGGGCCACGAGGGCCACAGGTGAAGGTGACGTAGGCAGTAGCTCTCCACCCCCAGCTCCTCCTCCAGGGACGAAAAGTTGGTGTCTGCGCCAGGCTACAAGGAGAGCCAGCTGCTTCCTTTTCTGCTGCTTCCTTCTCCCTCCCCACACGCCGGGGAGAAGATCTTCTGCTTGCTCCCTCTAGAAATCCGGGAAAGTCACGGCCTCCTGCACCTTCACAGTCCCATCAGCTCACCTGAGAATGAGCTCAGAAAGAGAGAGAGTCAGAGATGTAGCCAGACTGCAGCCTCCTCAGAAGAAGGTAAGTGAGGTGAATCGATTTGAATTCACTTTTTTCCTAGAAAAACACTATGCTTGGTGTTATAGGAAACACACAAAAAAATTTGACCACCCTGTCCTCAGACAGCTTACACTGTAGTGAAATAGAAAATCAGCCAGCCACTGTCTCTGACTCCCCTTTGTTTCCTGGACTTAGTTGCCAGCCATGAGGATGAGGCAACTAGGCCCATTGTCTTCCTGTTGAGATGTCATAGCAAAAGAAAAGCAAAAAGCTGGCTGGCCCAGCAGCCGACAACCCCGCTGGCCAAACGGCGAATTAGTTCGAGCCTCTTGGATGACATATGCAGCTGCACTGTCTTTAGCCACCAGTTCTTACAGCTCAGCTCAGTGTGTTCGATTTCCAAAGGACAGACTCGATGCTGGGAGCCACAGCTGCGCTGAGGAAGAGCTGCACTCAGGGTGACTTGTTTTCAGGCCCTCGCTGGCAGACGAAAGGAAGCAGGCCAATTATCTGCATTTGCTAGTCTAACAAGCAGTATTTTCTCCTTGCAAGGCATCTGCTGGTTCCATGCAGCACTCTTACTAAGGGAACAATAGGGAGGCAAATTCTTTTGCATTCACAGGAGCTGGCAAGTTCCTCAATGTCAGGAGGAACCACCATGCATAGTCAGTGAGACAAAGCAATGCTGGGAATCAGGACTTCTAGGTTCCCCCTGAGCGGCAACTGGCAAGTTCCACACAAATTTGCAAGGTGGAGAGAGAAAAACAGTGCGAGTCACTAATATTTTAGTAGTAGTAAAGGAAACTGTCTTACTTAACAATTCAAATAGAAGGAATTGAATTGGACATTGAGGAAAGAACATTTAACCCTCTTTAAAGCCTTTTGAAAGCATTGAGCTTGATCTGAGGTGACTAAAATCATGGCAGATGCTTACAAGCCCTATTTAAGTCCCTAATGAATTTATCATCTTCATGAGCCACATTACAAACCACTTCCTGCCCCAGGTTCCTAAAGCTCTTGTCCTAGGCATCTTTTTTCGTTTCCCAAATCTAATCATTCACCAGCTCCTATTGATTCCACTTTCCCAAGTATTCTTTTTTTTTTTTTTTCAATAATGAGGATCAACTCCAGGGCCTAAGTTTCAAAATATTCACTGAGTCCACCTCTTTGCTTCATTTCCATGACTTCTAAGTGTGTTGTACTTGCCATAACTTCTTGTCTGTGCCATAGCAAAAGCCTCCGTGACGAGGTCGGCCACCTTTGCTTTCCCTGCCAGAGTTGTATTGCAGTTCCCCAGCAAGCTTCTTCTTAGGACAGCAACTTCAAGTTCATGATGATGGGTCCATCATACTTTGCCATGGGCGCCAGGACTTTCTTTACCTGGGCTTTCGTCCACCTGTATTGCCACCCTTTCCTTACCTCCTACTTCAGGGCTTGAGTCAATCATTATTTTGCCAGAGAAACATTCTCTTGGTGTCCTCAAACTGAATAAAGTAACCCTCCTATTGCTGTAGCACACAGTAATTATTGGTTTTCTTCTTTTTTTCTTCTTTGTCCTCCACTGTCAGCTTACTGGAAATAGAAACCCCCTTTGCATTCTATGTTTCAGTTGGGCATAAAGCAGTTTTTCAAATAACACTCTCTGAATAAGTGAATGAAGAATTCCCTGCTGAAGGAAAATGAATCAAAACTAAGGGAGGAAGTATTCTATGTAGATAAAATTTTCAAAAACTTATTTAGAAAAACTGTTTTAAAAAATTCTACTTCAAAATCATACCACATAATAAAACTAACTCAAAATGAATCATATACCTAAATTTAAGAGTTAAGAATATAAAATTCTTAGGAGAAAACATAGGAATACATTTTCATGATCTTGGGTTAGGCAATGGTTTCTCAGATATAATATCAAATGCACAAGCAATAAAACAAAATAATTAGGACTTCATCAAAATTAAAAAACTGTTGCGTTTCATAGGACACCATCAAGAAAATGAAAAGGTAACTCACGCAATAGAAGAAAACTGAATCATATGTCTTATAATGGACTTATATTCAGAATATATATATATTCAGAACACTCACAACTAAATAATCAAAAAAATTCCAATTTATAAAGTGGGCAACAGATTTGAATAGACATTTCTCCAAAAAAATATAAATAAGCACATGAAAAGATGTTTATCATCATCAGTTACTAGAGAAATGCAAATTGAAACTATACTGAGATACTACTTCACATCTATAGGATGACTATAATTTTTAAAAATGGGAATATTTTTTCTAGTGGTCATTCGTTTGGATTCTTTCTGTCTTTAGCCAACACACAAACTGGCTAAACGAGGAAAAGACAAGAAGAAAATGAAGGACCATATAAGTAAATCCTAGATGCATCAAATTGACTATAAATTTAACATCAAAGGCTCATATTGATTCAGTATTATTTTGCATAAGAAATAAGCCCTGATGTCATAAAAGTTGAAAAATTGAATTAGAAGAGTCGCCTGGAATTAGGGAATGGAGAAGGAAAATAAGAGGGCAGTAGAGTGCTCTAGTTGACTCTAATCAAGGAATGTTGTAAAGAACAGAGCTGGGTGGTTGTGAAGCATCAAGTTGTTTGTTGTTATTGTTGTTTTGTTTTGTTTTGAGACAGGATTTTGCTGTGTAGCTCAGGCTGGCCTTGTCCTTGAACTCACTATGTAGCCCACACTGGCCTCTCAGTTAAAGTTCTGACTATGCTATGGTCCAAACTTGTTCCCTAAAATTCGTATGTTAAAACTAAACTACCAGTGTGACAGCATTAAATGATGGGGTCATGAGGAAGCGATTAACTCTTGAGCACAGAGCTGCCTGATGGAATTAATGACCTTGTAAAAAGATGTAATGGAGCTCTTCTCTCTTCTACCAGGTGAGGACACATCAACAAGGTGTCATTTTACAGCAGAAAGCAAGATTTCACCAGACACTGAACCTGCTGGGGCCTTCATCTTGGACTTCCCAGCCTTTGGAACCATAAGAAATAAATTTCTGTGACTCATAAATCGCCCAATTTATGTATTCTGTCATAATAGCTTGAACAAACTAAGACACGAAGGGCTAATAGAGGGAAAGGGGAAATTAACAAATAGGGTAAACAGTCAGGAGAAGACACACAACACTGTTAGGATTATAAACTTTTAAAATAACATTTGTCCTAACTCATCAACAAACCAAGCATTCTCAATTACAAAATGGGCAGAAGATTCAGACAAGTCTCAAAAAAAAAAAAAAAAAGGAAAACGCCATATACCAGAAAAAGATGTTCAGCATCACTAGTCATTAGGGAAATTCAAATCAAAACTAAACGAAATACTGCTCACATCCATTAGAATAGCTACTACAACAAAACTGGAAAATAACAAGTGTTGGAAACTGGTGAATTCCCGGTAGGAATGTACACTGGTACAACCACTGAGGGAAAAAACAGCTTAGTGGTTCCTAAGATGTCTTATATAACTACTAAAGTCATATAGTAATACTGTATGGCTTAATTCTTCTACACATACATCCAAAAGGAACAAAAGCAGTGACTCACACAGATAAAGCTACACCAGTGTTCATAGAAATGTCATTCATGGTAGCCAAAAAGTGGAAACCGCCCAAGTGTCTATCAACAGGTTGATAACAAAATGTGGTTTATATGTACAATACTATTGAAATATAAAAATGAATAAAATACTGATAAATATATATATATATATAAAATCATAAGTGGATCTCAAAAACATTGTAAGTGGAATAAGCCAGACACAGAAGAACAAATATTGTCTAATTTCATTTATATGAGATACTAAAGCAGTCAAATTCACAGAGACAGAAGGCAGAATGATCGTCACCAGGAACAGAGAAGGGAGGAGGGGAAGTTAATGGTTAATGAATGCAAAGTTTGAGCTTGGAAAGATGTAAGAGTTCTGGAAAGGAACTGTAGTGATGTTCACACAACGCTGAATCTATTTGATGACCCTGAACTCTATACGTGGTTACAATGATAAATACTATGTTATATATATTTTATCCTAATAAAACTGGAATAAAGAGGCTGGAAATGTAGCTCCATGGGTTGATCACATGCTTAGCATACATGAGGCTCTGGGTTTCATACACACACACACACACACACACACACACACACACACACACACAAAGAAATGATGTCCTGGTACATACTGTAACACATATGAGTCTTGAATCTTGAAAATTTATGATAACTATGCCAAATGAAAGAAGCTAAAGACAAAAGGCCACATTTATATAAAATGTCCAGAATAGACAAATAGGCCAATCCACAGAAACCAACAGAAAACATATTGGTGATTTCTAGATCCATAAGGAGGAGAATGAAATAGGGAGTCACTGTTAATGGATACAGGATTCCTTTTTGGGATTATGAAAACATTCTGAAATTATGCAATGCAGATGATTGATAACTCTATGGATATAATTAAACAACCAGAAAGGAAATTTACTTATTGTAGTCTCTTTTGCATTGCTTGAATTTGTAGCATGTCAAACCTAAGTTCTGAACTTCAGCAGTCTCTCTCTTCAGCTGCCTTCCAGAACTCTGCTGCTTGCTTTGCCCATGTGCTGCTTTTGATCAAACTGGTCACACTGGAAGACGCAAATGACCAAAGTCTCTAGGTCCTCCTGCCACTGCAGATGAGGTACCATTCTGTGGGGTCTGACTTCCTAGCGGCTGCTAAGAAGTCCGGTGATGTAACCTGAGGGTGGGGACAGTAACACCCTGTAGGGGGAACTTCAGTTATAGGAAGAGAGAAGCTAGGACAGAGTCAACAATTAAATTCCTTCTTCACTCATCCCCCTGAAGTGCTGCAGCAAGGTAGAGTGCTTCTGCGTATCTTAGCTAGAGCCATGTTCCAGGAAATGGGCACACTCCATTCATGAAGTGGCAGCCAGAGTACCTGTCTCTGTCAAGTCCACTCCACTCCTTACCACAACACCTTTCTTCTTCACCCTGGCTGTGTTGGGACTGTACCTGCCATTTAAGACACAGCACTTAAGCTTTTCTCCAGGCTATGGACTTGTAGTTTTTTTCAATTAAAAAAAAGAACTAGTTAATTTTTCAGGAATCCACTGAACAGAGCAGGGGTAGGGGGCCCACTGGACACCAGCCACTGGACTTGGAGGTATTCTATTCTAAAAACTTTTATTTCTGCAGTTAATGAAAACTTTAAATGTAAGAACTTTCTTTCTCCTAACACAACCCAACATCTTTTTCTTAGTATATTTTATTAAGTCCTTTTGTAAGTCTAGAAAGCAGTAAAAACAGAAAGTTTAAAACCACAACACATAAAAGCATCTGAACTTTTACTCAATAATTGAAACTCAAAGGGACAGAACCCCAAACCAAGGACATAGAAGCACACCTGCCCATGCTGTCCTCATCTGACTTTGTCTGCATTGAGAGACAGTCAAAATCCCATCGCCCTGGAATTTGATCTCTCAGTCTGCAGGATCAACTCAAGAGGCTCCAAGGCCGTGGAGTGGTTTCTATGTTGATACTGATTCTAAAATTCACTGGTAGCCAGTATAAAAAGTACAGGCCTCGGGAGCTGTGTCTTTGGAGATTAGTGACCCAAGTGAGAATCCTCATGATTGCATTTCTCAGAAACTAGAGCAATGGCCACACTCTTCAGCCATTCTTCTGCTATAACACAGCTTCGAAGTCACCAGCTTCTGCACCTACAACAGGGAGCCAATACCGAGAAACAGAAGACTATCAGTCCAACACAGACACAGCACTTACAGTGCCGGGGCGTGAAATGCTGTGACCTCCAGCTCCAAGTGTCCAGCCTCTGAGTCTCTCTTCAGCAAATTGAGACACCCTTCCATCCAGTCTAGAAACATCAGGTATTATGGTTTATCCAGGAACAGACAGAAATTCATTTGCACAAACTCTTGCTATACCTATACCCTATGTCACCCTCCTCATGTTCGTCCTGTCCCTTAAGTGAGGAGATGGCAGCACACTGTGAACATTCTCACAGCTGTGCCAGGGACCAGCTGTTGTGTTTAGGCACCAATGAGGCATCCAAAATTCCAAGCATAGCTCCAACAGAAACACTGCAGGCCGGTCCCCATGTTCTGCTTCACCCCGGAGTGACACAGGTGCCCTCCCTAGACAGGAGGTCAAAACTGCTGCTCCAACAACAAATCAAGAACGAGTACACATACACCCATATTCACAGAAGCATTATTATTTCAGAGTAGCCAGAAGGTAGAAGCAACCCAAGTGTCCATCCATAGATAAATAAACCAAATGTATATTCATATAAAACATTATTTAAAAACTTTAAAAAGGAATAAAATTCTAATGTGTTTTACAACATGGGCGAAACTTTAAAACATTATGCTAAATGAGAGAAGCCAAACACAAAAGTACAAGTATAACCTAGAGGAGGCAAATTCATAGAGGCAGAAAGGACAATAAAGCTTGTCAAAGGCTGGCAGACAAAGGACCGGGGAGTTACTCTCTGATGGGTATGGAGTTTCTGTTTGGGATGATGAATAAATTCTGGAAATGGATAGCACTGATGATTGCAAAATGATGTGAATATACTTAATGACACTGAATTGCATGCTTAAAATGGCTAAAACAGTAAATTTTGTGTTATATATATGTAACATAATCTAATTTTTCAGCCTTTTTTTAAAGAAAGGCCGGTACTTTTCTCTACTTCACTTTGAATTCACATTAAAATAACTTTTATTTGGGAATGTAATCTTTTGCATATGTTTATTCCAGAGAGAAGAGGAGCTATACTCAGCTTTTGGCCATTGGCTAAATACTTAGTTTGGGGTCCTTTAATTAGCAGAGACAAATGGTAAAGTGATTTTTTAACAGTAGCTTTGAAAATCTTCGACACATACTTGGGCACATCCGTCTCCTCTTTTAAAATGGTCATTTAAACAGAGAAGTCTGCTATTCCAGTATTATAGACTCTGGACTTGTCTGAGAATTGGTTAGAAATGCAAATTCACATGTCACTCCAGATTTACACCTCGAGTAGTCACTTAAGCCAGGTGCCCACGTAAGTTTATACAGGATTCTACAAGACATGGACATGGGCATATCTGCTAAGAACATAAGGGCTGAGGGTGTAGCTCAGAGACTCTGAGTTCATTCTCTAACAACCCTCACCCAAACTGAATACACTAGAGACCTTTTCAGAGGGCCTATAAAGTAAAAATTTGTCATAATTACGCTAAGATGTTATTTGGCTTTGTCTGGTTTGGGGTTCAGGGTGATACTGGCTTCCATGAATGAGTTCAGAAGCACTCCATCCCTTTCAATTTCCTTGAACAACCTGAGGAGTATTGGTAATATAATTTCTCTAAAAGTTTTATAGAATTCGGCTGTGAATCCATCCGGTCCTGGACTTTTTTTAGTTTTTAGATTCTTTATTGCTAAGTCAATTTCTTTGCTTGTGATTAGGTTGTTGAGTACATTGATGTCTTCTTGTGTCAGTTTTGGTGGTTCATATGTGTCTAGGAATCTGTCTATTTCTTCTGCATTTACTAGTTTGTTGGAATATAATTTTTCAAAATAGTTACTATCTTCTGGATTTCGACAACATTTGTTGTGATTTCCTTTGTCATTTCTAATTGCATTTATATGGGTCTTTTTTCTCTTTCTCTTAGTAAGTCTTGCTAGCGGCTTGTCTATTTTATTTATTCTTTCAAAGAACCAACTCTTTGCTTGATTTATTTGTTGAATAGTTTTTTTAGTTTCAATTTCATTGATTTCTGCTCTCATCTTTATGATTCCCCCCCTTAGTTTTGGTTTGGAGCTGGTTTGTTGTTGTTTCTCTACAATCTCAAGACTGTTCATAAGGGGGTTTATTTGGGCTTGTTCTGTTTTCCTGATGTGTGCATTAATTGCAATAAATTTTCCTCTTAGTACTGCTTTCAATGTGGCCCAAAGGTTTCTTTGAGTTGTGTGGTCATTATCATTATCTTCCAGAAATTTTTTAATTTCTTCTTTGATTTCTTCTGTGAGCCATTGGTTGTTTAGGAGTATGTTGTTAAGTTTCCACGAGCAGTTATAGCACTCGGAAAAAAGAGATTGAAGAGGATACCAGAAAATGGAAAGATGTCCTTTGCTCCTGGTTAGGTAGAATCAATATTGTTAAAATGGCCATACTTCCAAAACTGTTATACAGATTCAAAGCAATTCCAATCAAAATACCAACAGCATACTTCACAGATCTAGAGAAAACAATCCTAGAATTTATATGGAAACAGAAGAAGCCTCAAAGAGCCAAAGCAATACTGAGCAATAAAACCAAAGCAGATGGCATAGCAATCCCAGACTTCAACTATACTACCAGGCAATAGTAATAAAAACGGCTTGGTACTGGAATAAAGATAGACATGTAGGCCAACGGAACAGAATCGAGGACACAGAAACTTCTCCAGACATATTCAAATATATGATCTTTGACAAAGGACACAAATACATACATTGGAGGAGAGATAGCCTATTTAACAAATGGTGTTGGGAAAACTGGTTGTCAGTTTGTAAAAGAATGAAATGGGACCCATATCTTTCACCATACACTAAATTAAAATCAAAATGGATCAAAGATCTAAACATCAAGACAGAAACATTAAAACTTCTGGAAGACAAAATAGGTAAAACACTTGAAGACATCAGAGTAGGAAAGGACTTCCTAAACAGAACCTCAATCACACAGGAAATAACAAGAATCAACAAATGGGACTACATCAGACTAAAGAGTTTCTGTACAGCAAAACAGTCCATTGAGGAAGAAAAACCCACAGAAGGGGAAAAAAAAATCTTTGCTAGCTACTCTTCAGACAGAAGACTAATATGTAGAATATACAAAGAACTCAAAAAAATTAAACTACCCAAAATCAATGACCCACTCAAGAAATGGGCCAGAGAAATGAACAGATACTTCATAGTGGAAGAAATGCAAATGACCAATAAACATATGAAAAAATGTTCAACATCTGTGGTTATTAGAGAAATGCAAATTAAAACAAATCTAAGATTCCACCTTATCCCAGAAAGAATAGCAATCATCAGGAAGTCAAACAATAACAAATGCTGGCAGGGCTGTGGTGAAAAGGGAACCCTCCTACATTGTTGGTGGGAATGCAAACTAGTACAACCATTATGGAAATCAGTATGGAGATTTTTCAAGAGTCTGAATGTAGAAATCCCATATGACCCAGCCATTCCCCTACTAGGTATCTTTCCTGAAGAGCTAAAGACATCATACTACAGAAATACTTGCACAACAATGTTTACAGCAGCACAATTTATAATAGCTAAATTTTGGATGCAACCCATATACCCATCAATAGATAGCTGGATAAACAAAATGTGGTATCTGTGCATAATGGAATACTATTCAGCTACAAAGAATGACAAACTAGAGTCATTTGTAGGAAAATGGATGGACCAGGAAAATATAGTGTTGAGTGAAATAAACCAGTCTCGCAAGCTGGAATACCACATGGTATCCCTCATTTTGTGAGGTAAAATACAAACAAAAGAAAAGAGTAAACAATGGATACAAAAAGACAAAGTGTTAGATATAAGCTAATAGACAAAGTGTTCAAAGGAACAAGAAGAGGGCAAAGGGGGAGGGGAATGGGAATCCAGAGGAATAATGATATCTTGAAAATAAGAACCTAATAACCCAAACTTAAATCAGTGACACGTACACTGGATACTATAGTAATTTTATATAGTTGTGACTTACTGCTGTTTGTAGGTGGTTGTTTACATTGCTCACTGTCATAAGCAAAAGGTACAATTAATTGTGATCTGTAAGTTTGTGTAATTGCCTGTAAGTTTGTGTAATTTTGGATAAATTTTAAGAAAAATCTAAAAAGGTAGTTCTGCCCACAAGGGCATAAAGAAAATAGTATCTACCAGTCAAGACTATGCCCTGGCTTTTATATCCCAGCAACTAGGCTAGCCCAATACCCAGCACTAAATAAAAAAGAGCATGTGTTTTAACACTTTATAGTGTACAATGTGTTTCCGTAAGTATTATCTAATCTACCAAAACTCCAGGAAATAGTTACCATTGCTGTCACAATTTTAGAAAGATAATCAAACTGTAGGCAGTGGGCTGAGAGAACCACTGTCTATGAAAACACAAGCAGGGAAGGCCAGAGCTAGGACTCAACTCATTCAGACAGAAAGTTGAATGTGAAGAATCTTTTATTGTGGTGACACCTTTCTTTCTGAAATTAACACTGTATCTTGGTTACTTTTCTCATTGCTAGAACAAAACACTGGACACTCAAAAGTCAAAGGAAGAAAAGTTTATTTTGGCTCACAGTTTGTAGTTTTCAGTCCATAGTCACTGGCTCCAAGGCAAGGTGGCGAGGCAGAGGGGCACGGCAGAGGAGAAACAGTCCATGGCATGGCAAGTAGGAAGCAGCAAGAAGCAAGCCTACATTCCCTCTTTCCCTTTATATTCCACCCAGACAACATGCCCACTGGTTGGTACAACCCACAGGATGGGGCCTCCATCTTTAGTAAACCTATTCAGACGCACCCAGAACTATGCCAACCCAGTCAGTGGACTAATCTGCTTATCACACCCATAACCCAGTATCACATACCCTAAATCCAGCCACCTCCAAAGAGTCCTACCTATGAACACCTGAGGCTTTGGGAGACATCTAGATACAAGCCATAACACAACACTTAGTTTATCTTTAAAATCAAATACTAATCATAGGTATGTAAACTATTTACTGTTTATTCTTAAAAGTATAGAACATAATAGTTATTGTGCCTGTCACTGGACATATACCAGAGTAACCTGCCATACCAAGTCTTGTTCCTGCATACTCAGTGTCCTTACCTATAGCTCTCCTTCCCATGCGATGCTGGTTACCACTGCTCCAGCATGGAATAGGGTGAAAACAGGAATTTAAAGCAAGATCAAAGTAGCCAATCCAGATGGGATTCTCTTTTATTTCTTTTCTGGCTCCCTGCCAGAGCTACCTTGCTGGGCTGACAATGCCAAGCACTGGAGTGAAGTGAGATGTATCTAGAATGATGGCGCAGATAGCACTGAATTTGGAGTCTTGTTGAATGGTGCTGATCCTAGCTTGCTAAGTGGCCATGGAAAAATAAATCAATTTCTCTGACCTCGATTTCCTCATCTGTCAATCAGGGATGACAATAGGTGGAGAGAGACTTCAGAGAGAAAACAATATGTAATAAGACACTGCAAAGGTGCTCAGCACACAGTAGACCCCCCAAAAATGTGCCCATAGAATTCTATAGTTAAGAACATTTATTCCAACCCTTTTGTTTTAGAAATGATGAAGCTGGGGCTCAGAGAGGTATGGTTCCCGAGGTGGCCCAGCTGGGCCGTGCAGAGCCAACACCTAGAGCCTCTGGTCTAGTTCTGTCTTATATGCCGCCCTGCTCTGATGTGTGGAAGGAAAGGCTATGGAAATCCAGATGAACAGGCATGATTTGAGAGCAGATTTGGACAGCTGCAAATCTCAAGGTCAGATGTACACATGCACTTGTGTGCGGCTGTGCACACACACCCTTGCTTCTCAAAGCAGAGCCTGGATCAGAATTTTGCTGCATAATCCAGTAGATAAAACCAATACTAGGATTCAAGCCAGACTAGTTGTGCCTCAGACCCCTCTGTCATCCGTCACATGTTCTTTTTGCCCAGTGACCAATACCATCAACATTTTAAAAACTTTCAGGCTCCAGTTTCTCTCCCATCAAAATTTAGCTGTCTCTCATCTCATGACTTCCGAACCTGAACCTTTACAGTCTAGACGACGGGTGGGATTTGGCAAATTACATTAATCAAGAGACAGATCTGCAAGAATTAATAAAAATCCTCAGCAATCTTAATAGTGTAAGGCAAGCAAACAGAATATAGCAAAAGGCCAGTGAGAAATTAGCCATGGAAATTTCCAGGAGAATAAAAAAAACTGGAATTCGCTGATGTTTCCACTGACAACCAGAAAGGCACATTGAGGATCATGAAGAAAGCTGGGCTACAGAACACTTGCCATGTGTCTTTTTTCTTGAAACTCTCAACACATAAGAGTTGATATGAAGGCACTCTGATTGCACGGTTGAGAGCAAGCACTCAGAAATGTCCTCAGACACCCTGGCTTATTAACAACCAAGAGGCAGGATTCTTAGACAAGAGCAAAATGTAATTCAAGGAAGCTAGAAAGGAAAAGATTTGGTAAGACAGAAGGGAACTGAAAGTGTCCAAAAGTGGCAAAGCAGGAAAAGGAAAAGTGATGTAGAAGTAAAAGAGACTGATCTTCTACAACAGGAAGTAGGCTTCACTCATTCTTTTGATCTCTTTATTCATCAAACTGGTTCCTACTGAACACCGACTAGCTACACGCTCTGTGTGTCACTCTATAGAAATCACAGGAACAAACAAAGACACAGGTCCTGCCTGCAAGGAGATTATGCTCCAGTGGGAAAGGGAGACATCAATCAATAACCACACATACCAACGTAGTTTCACTTGGGAAGTTCCATTTTTGATGGCCTGAAAAACAGTTGGTGTATCATGAGTCTGGGGTTGGAACACACACTGCTGGGACGACCCAGACCTCTGGGATGTCTTCATCTGATGAGTGGGGTCTCCCGCAAACTTCCCAGAGGATAGCAGCCACATCTCTGCAGGAAGTGCTTGGCAGTTAACCTGTCCGGGTACCTACCCACAGATAGTCCCTACTGAGGGTGGGACTGACTCTAAGATTTCCAACACTTGCCAAGGCAGACTCTGCAACTCAGCTAACTTGCCAGGTCTCTCATCTACATAAAGCTGAAGCCAGAGTCACCTGAAGCCACATTCGTGTGTGGTTCTTTCTTTTCCTAGCTTGTTCCTTCGCTGTTTTCCCGAGGGAACACCCTCAATAAATCAGGAGCACATACACCCCGGGCTCTACTTCTAGGAAATGTAATCTAAAATAATGGTATCCTTAAAAATACATAATTGGAAGATTTGACCAAGACAGGGAAACAACAGAAGGCTTTGCCAAGATATTTAAGTTAAAAAAAATAAACAAAATGGGTTAGAAGAAAGGGAGA
The DNA here is from genome assembly GCA_004026905.1 of Hystrix cristata. Taxonomy (NCBI): domain Eukaryota; kingdom Metazoa; phylum Chordata; class Mammalia; order Rodentia; family Hystricidae; genus Hystrix; species Hystrix cristata. The sequence continues at coordinate 27,482 of PVJO010006408.1, read as the reverse complement.
TAGGCTTCCAGGCAGATGACGCAGCATGAGGAAAGGTCCTGTGGCTGCAGGGTACATGGTCTGTTTGGGTTTTTTGCTTCTGATTGCCTGAAAGTTAGTGTGCATCATGAACCCACAGAGTAATGAGAGTCTGGTATGAGATGTGATGGCTAGATGAGCTCCAGAACAGAGACCCAATTTGTCTACGTCCAGAGGGCTAGAACTTACAGGGAGATGTTTCAGCTCAGTAGTCTGGCCATAGCGATCTCCAACTCAGGAGTGGTTGCCCTGAGAAGCAGTGAGTTCCTACGAATGAAGATAAAAGAGAGAGATAGTGTAGGAATTTACATATGGCATTAGGTTGAATGTTGGGGTAGAAGAACTTTAAGCTTCCTGGTTTTAAATTTCAGTGTTTGGACAGAGTCAATCCCAGATGAAACCGAGGGGTGGAAAAAGTTGCTTCCATGCTTCTCCATGTCCCCATCTCCCCAGGACCACTCCAGTGCCCTTGAACTGACCTCCTTCACGATGCTCGCTGTCTTTCTGAGAACACAGGGCCTTACAGCTCACCAACCACCAAACATAGCCATTGGGTGCATGGCTGTTAAAATGGCTGCTTTCGAATCATGGCTCTCTATTTCCTGTTTATGTGAACTCAATTGAATACTTTCTCTTCTCTAAATTTTATTTCCCTCATCTTTCAATGGTAACAGTACCTATTCCACTGGGTTTTGTTAACAACAAATGAAATACTAAACAAAAATGACTTGTGGGGGGCCCACACATACTCATTAAATATTAGTTACTGTCATTTAAATTAAGGAATCGATTGCTAGTAAAACTCAATGCTGCTCTGTCTAGAATAGCATAGTGATTGGTAGGATGAATTTGAAGCCAGTCAGCCTGCATTCAGATCTTGCCTCTAACCACTTTCTAGTTTGTGACCTTATTTGAACAAGTTTATTAATGGCTCTGCATTTCCATTTTCTCCTGTGTAAGATGGAAATAATGATAATGCCTGCCTCATTAGGCTGTTGAAAGAATTAAGCAACTTAGTCATAAGACATTTAAATTAGAACCTCTCATAGAACATAGCAGCGGGTATGAAGTATTACTAGTATTTACAGAATTATTCATTTTTCAAGCGACCATTCATTGATAGTGTGAAGCAAGGAACCTGTAATAGTAAAAGGTCAGGTAGGCACGGCCTCCAAAAGGTTCATTCTAAGTGGGACACCTGCAGTGCCTACCAAATACAACCACATAGTTACAATTATGTGTGAACTATAACCTATTTTTATTAAATGTTTTTACTATATGTTTGTGATTCATAAGAAATATGTTCATCATGGGGTACTGGTACATACATTCACCACTTCTTAATCCCTCTTACTTACCCTTCCTCTCCCCCTCCCTTCCATCTCCTCCCATTTCTAGGTCTCCTTCCCACCTCGACAAAGTCTCTCTCTCTGTTTTACTCTCTAGTTATACCTTGGGTTTTTTATATAAGAAAGCCCATGTGATTCTCATCCCTCTGTGTCTAATTTATTTCACTTAACATTATGGACTCAAGGTGCATCCATTTTCCTACAAATGACTCATATTTATCCTTTTTTATGTATGAGTAGTACTCCATTGTATACAACTCCGTTTGACCTCTCACAGCCCAACCCATATCAGTGATTCTACCTCTGAATCTCTGGGTCACCCTCAGACCACTATGTTTTAGAGATAGGAGAACAGGTTTCCTGTCACTCGTGCAATCTCATGCAGTAATTGGAAGGGGGCTGCATAGAGTGGGGACCAGTCCAGACATCCTCACCCATTCTTGGTCTCTGTGCTCTGTGGTGCTGTCACAGAGGGAAAGGCAATATCTCTTTGTTGTAATCCTGTCCCACAGACCCAGGCAATACCAGAGCCCTTCTCTAAGTTATTATACTACAGGCACAACTCCTTTCTTTTACATCTTTGTGTTCCAGAACTTGACAGTAGACCTAACAAGTTGCTCTGTAAATATTATCAAATCACATGTCTGCCAAATTCCTGGCTCTGGACTCCTGACCAGTTCTTTTCTATGGCCATTAAGCCAAATGGCTTCTAGGGCCCTATTATGGTTTAGATCTAAAATTCCCCTCCAAAAAGTCTAATGTGTTTGAAGGTGGGGCCTGGTCAGAAGAGGCAGGTCACTGAGGGTGTGATGTGGAAGGGTGTATTCTTGTCCCTGGCTCCTACCTTCTCTGCTTCCTGGTATGAGCAGCTTCCCTCTGCGGCAAGCCCTTCCACCACACTATTTCTGCCTTGCAGCCTGTCAACCATGAATTGAGCCCTCTAAAACCATGAGCCACAATAAACCTCTCCATCTTTAAATTGTACATGTCAGGTATTGTGTCCCAGGGATGAAAAGAAAGTGATTAAGATGGGTCCAAGTTAAGGCCCTAACTTGGAATGTTCTTCAGGGACTTCTTGGATTTCTAAATCATAGCTGTGACATATATATCTAGGGTTATCAGTGGTCTCAGAAGAGGATCTTTTCAGAGTGTTCAGAGCAACACTCTGAACTCATCCAGCACAGAGTCAGATAGCTCCAGAAGGTAACATCTGCAACAAAGCCCTACCCCACAGAACTCCATTTCGGCTTCTCCCACATTCATAAGAGAGGCTCTCAGATCACTTCCCTGGGTCTTGTGGTACATTCTGAATGCTCCAGGTTATTTAAAGAATCTGCATCATTTCTTCACAGTTTCACTAATAATTTTTGATATGGCTTCCTGTACATAATCCAAAATAGCATGATCAGACAGCCATCTGACATTGTCTATTTCAAGATGGCATAAAATATAGAAATATGGGTATAACACACTAAAGATATTGCATTTCATTTGATGCTTTCATGTACTTCAAGATAATCTCCACAAATATTTAGAAGAATATTCCTTCCATTTTACAGAAGAGAACACTGAAACTCAAAGAAGCAGATTAACATGTACAAGGAGCTACAGTTGCTTATTGACAGAGCTGATTCAAATTTGATTGAGGAAAATAATTTATATCATCCTAAAAACAAATACAAAAAAGGATGAAACCTGAAGTGAGCCTCAAACCACTTTACATGCAAACTATAACAGAGCACCAATGGGGAAGTGAGGCAAAGTTGGATTTTTCAACAGTTTCCATGCCCTAAAAGATGAGCTAGGCCACTACCAGTGTACTCTACTAGAGCAAGCACAAATCCTACCATTCATTCACCCAACCATTATTCAGTGAGGACAAGACACTGTGCCAAATGTTAGGGAATCAGAGGCAGATGCCTCCGTGACATTCCACCCCATGGGAGTGCACAAGAATCAGGAAAATCAGGATTAGAGAGGGATGGGGTAAGTCTTATAATGACAGCATTTGTGCGTGTGAGGTCAGGAACTCCAGAGGCAGGCACTTGCCCCAGCTTGAAAAGATCAACAAAGCTTCAAAGAGAAGATGTTACTGAAACTGAGTACTACAAGGATTAAGCAGAGATTGCCAAATGGATGAGGGGCAGAGGGGTGACACAGGTGATGGGAATGGCTTGGCAAAGAAAAGGAGCTTATAATTGCAATTGTAGCTAGGAATGAGACCAGTTCATAAGAAGTCATGCCTGTCATGCTAGAGAGTTTGAACTTGATCTTGAAGATGATACATAACAATGAATAATTTTATTTTTAAATGGAAATTATGTGATCATATTTCCATTTTAGAAAGTTCACTGTAGAAGATTATTTAGAAATGAGAGTACACTAATAGGAGAATAGTTAAAAACAATGACAGTCAAATAAATAAGAAAAGATTAGAGTTTAAATTAAGGGAGCAGCACAAATAGTGGAAATGTTTGAATTACACTCAGAAATTAGGGAAAAAAAGAAATTAGAAAGTATTAGGTTGACCTATGTTGGACTCAGGAGAGAGAGTGGTAAAAACTGACTCACAGATTTCGAATGAGACAATGGGAAGATGGTGCCACTCTCTAAAATGGGGAGAGGCAGGCACAGTATAGAAGGTAATGAACTGAGTTGGAACATATTGAGTAGGAAATGTAGGGGAGACATGTGGATAAAGTCTCAAAAGTTAGTGAGAAATAAGAGTTGGGAACCCAGAAGGGAGAAATGGGATGGGACTACACATTTTGAAATCACCAATAGCTGGTAGCTGGAGTCATCAGTATGGAAAAGACAGGGAACGTACATTAACAGAAAAAGAGAACAAGGCTGAGGACAGATTTGGGAAACAATAATAGTTCAGTGGGTAGAGAGAAAGATAAGGAAAAATGTGCAAGGGACACAGAGAAGTGACTAGTGAAAGGAGGAAAAGTAGAGAAGAGAGCGGAACCCCAGAAGCATACAAGAGAAGAGAAGACAGCAACAGAGCCGATATTCCCTGAACTGTAATTATATATGCAGCCACACCAAGAGTCTTACATACGCTCTCTTACATATTTAATGATCCTGGGGAAATCCCACATGGAAGGCATTAGTATTCTGATTTAACTAACAAGGAAATTGTGGCTCAGAAACATAAAATAAGTCGTCCAGTTTCATAGCTACTAAATGATATGAGATTCCAAAGTGAACCTTGATGACTCCACAGCCCATAATACTCTTTCTATATCATAAATTGTTATAGAGAAGTCAAGTAGAAATTGAGGGGTGGGGATTTAGCTCAGTGGTAGAGAGCTTGCCTAGCAAGCACAAGGCCCTAAATTCAATCCCCAGCACCAAAAAAAAAAAAAGAAAAAGAAAAAGAAAAAGAAAAAGGAAAAAGAAAAAAAGTAGGAATTGAAAAGCACTAAATGAATTTGAGGAATCATGGTTCAGGCAAGAGTGAAACTTCATCACTATGAATTACAAAATGAATGCAAGGTGAACAAACAAAGACAATGAAAGAATAATTTTTTTAGAAAAACCACTCCATCTATTCATCAAACATTCTAAAATACTTTTTACCATACTTATGAGGTGCTATGTACTATTTAAGCACTGGGAATACCACATCACTGATCTCAAGGAGCTGATATTATGGGGATGGGAGACACATACTTAGTCTATGATACCAAACATACAATATATGTCAGCAGATGGTAAGCTCTAAGAAAAGAAACAAAGCCAGTGTGTTAGTTAGCTGTAACTGCTGTGACAAAATACCTGAGGTAACCAACTTATGAGGAGTAAAGTTTTATTTTGGTTCATGGTTGCAGAATATTCAGTCCATGGTCCCTTGGCCCTGTCCTTTGGGCTTGTGGCAAAACAGAACATCATGATGGGGAATAGATGGTAGAGCAAAGCTGCTCACCTTGTGGCAACCTGGAAAGAGAGAGAGGGGGCAAAGGGGGAGGGGGAGGGAGGGAGAGACAGGTAGGCTTGGGTCTCGATATATACTTCAAGGGCATGTGCCCAATGACCTAATTTCCTTTCACTAGACCCCACCTTCTAAAGCTTCCACCATTTCCCAACAGCATAGTTGGGAATCAAGTCTTCAACACATGTTATTTGGGAGACATTTTAATCTAAACCGTAACAGTCAGAAAGGGGATAGAATGTGAGGTGAGGAAGGGGAAGTGGGAAGGTAGTTTTTTAGGTTGTGTGGTCTCTGATAAGAGAACATTTCAATGAAGCACTTGAATAAACAAGGCATAAACCCAACCCTGGGCAGAGGCAAGACCAAGACAAATACCCAGAGGCAGGATTGCAGCTACCTGCTCCAGGATCAGGTAGGAGACCAGCACAGAAGGAGCCACAGAAGTGAGAATAGCAGGGACTACAGTGTATAGGACACTTGTGGCGGTCAATTAACTGTCAGCTTGAGTGGAGATGAGCAGCTGATTTGAGTCAGCATGGTTGCCAGAACAGTATAAAAGGAGAATGGGAGGGAAGGATTTCAGGTGATTTTCCTTGCTGTCACCAAGGATGGCTACTGTTCTCTTTGGAGAAGCTCAGGTCATCGCCTTCGCCTTGGGCGTCATCTCCTGGCTCTCGGCACAAATCCTTCAGCTTCCAGCACTGGCTTTTTGGCCTGCTGGTGCAGACTCTCTAGCCTCCAGCACTGCTCCCTGGGATTTCAAGCGCTGACCCTTCAGTCTTCCATTGCAGATTCCTGAGCCATCTGATATGGATTCCTACAGGACATTGCTGTGGGTGCCGGGCCTTCGGCTGGATTCTCTGGATCTGTAGCGCGCAGACAGATGTCTTACACTCTTCTACATTTGACTCTGTGGGCAGATACTGTAAGCTAATCTTGTAAATATCTGTGTCCTGCACTAAATCCGACTCAGGGAATGTGCAGTCTTTTGAGGAGTCTTGCCCCAGCCCTGCAAGCTCTTGTAAGCATTGACTAAGAAAACCCTGGAGGCTGTGGCAAGAAGTCTGGGTCTTTTTCTGCATGTGATGAAAATCCATAGTGGGTAAGAGGTGCCAGATTTCATCATTCATCCCAGAAAGAGAGGTTACTGGGTGCTCCCATCCTCACCTCTTCTGGCTAGAGCGGTCTGGACACACAGCATAGCAGTGATTACCAGGGTCAGACCCACAGCAGCTAAGTCAGTCTCAACTTTAGTCATCAGCACACCCCTGGCCTTGTTGAGGTGCGGCATTCATTATAATCACCACGTGTAGAATACCCATCATTAGTAATACTAGAAGTCTGAATTTCTGCTCTCATCACACAGATGGAACAGCAACAGATGTACTTAGATAACGGGAACCAAAAAGGAATGAAACTCTTCAAAAGCCACAACTTTGAACAGCCTCAGAGATATGCTATGTCCCAATGTGGCTGCAGAGATCAAAGGCTGATCCTCTGATCAGAGACAAAGGTTAACTGGGTATCTGAGTACGAGCCCTGCACAGCCCTATGCACTCCTAACGCAGGAGTTAATTAGAGGCATGGACTCTGCAGTCCAGGGATTCCAAAGAGCATCCTGACCCAGGCTCTGCTGCCAACCACATTCAGCCCCCTCCACACCCCGGGAAGATTGTTGTACTTGTTACAGCAGTCTCAGGAGGCAGCCCCAGTCCTAGGGAGAAGTTTGGGAACACGTCTTCCTACATAGAACCATTCATCAGGATTTTGCTGTCATCCTTGATGGGAGTATCAGTTGAGGTCGTTAATAGTGGATGCAATCTCCCTTCCACTGTTTAGTGATTGAAGAGGTCCAATTGAACAGGAAACTTCCCCCTCTGGGGGACTGTCATCATGAGTAGCATATAGCAAAAGGCTGTGTACAAACTGAGAACCTACCAGCACAGGGGTGGAGTAGGGGGCGAAGGCCCTTATAACCAGTACGATCCCATCACTAGCAAATATTGTCATATACAGTACCTCTTTCCCCCCTTAATTATGCCTTGAACTGAGCATCTGATTTTTTCACCCAACTCCAAGGACTTCCCCCAAGTCAGAAAAAACTGTTTCAGAGATTTTATTTCTTTGTTAAGCTTATTTTTTTTTCTTTGTTAAAGTTTACTACCACCGTGCATACTACTTTTGTCCTATCTAGGGTGCAGTTCTAGAGAATGCCCTCAAATCACAGGTCCATCTATGCGACACAATCTGTAGCAGGGCTCTTTCTTAATCTAGGCAATCAGCTAACTATCTTGTCCTATTAAAAGTCTTCAAATAATTTTATTGTAAATATATATTCAAAAATTTAATTACTGTGTATGACAAATATTTTTAAATTTCATTTTCTTCTTTCTGCTAGGTTTGAATTAATTCCATCATAGCCAAGTGGCTTGGGTGCTACGTTCCCATGGCTCCCTATATTCATCTAGCACAGTACTCATGACCTTTCCTTGGATTGGCCTGTTTACTTATTACTTATTAAATTGTTTGGATGCCACAAAGCACACGGTATGAATGAATGATTGGAACAAACAGACATTTCACATTGAAGGTAGCATGATATCAGCAAACATGATTTCCCTCATCCTCTTAAGAATAGGAAAAGTCTTGTGTTTGGTGGGACAGATTTTAAGGAAGATGTAGTTAGCTCACCAAATGCATCTGCCAACCATAGTAGGAATGCTAAGAGAGCAGAAAGCCCAAAAAGGTTCTCAACCTTAAAACGATGGGGGAGCAGATTCTGACCAAACATAAAACTAGAGAGCAGATGAAAAACACATTTACCCAGAAAACGAAGATGATACTTTCTGTAATATCTTCATGAAAATCAGTGTGCTATGATTTATTAAACTTAAGACATATATACTCGCTTTTTTCTTTTTGCCTCTTTGTTGCTTTTATAATTGCAAAAGTAACATGTCCAAAGTTTAAGCATAGAGACACCAATAATTAAAACACAAAATTCCTCAGGTTTCAAAAGGTAACTATGATTATTTCTTAATTCTGTGCAATTCCTATTTGATATGAGGCTTTACTAAGGGGACTTGAAAGGAACTCAATCAGCTGTGGCTCATGACTGTAATCCTAGATACATGGGAGGCTGAGGCAGGAGGATTGCAAGTTGGAGGCCAGACTGGGCAACAGAGCAAGACCCTGTCTCAAAACAAAATTAAAAGGGTTGGGGATGTAGCTCAGTAGTAGATTATGTGCAGAGCATGGGTGAGATCCCAGGTTCAATCCCAGCAGTTTAAAAAAGAAAGCAAACCATTCTACACTTACGTTCTCCTTCATTCTTTAATCAAGAGCGGCAGCTCCATGAGGACCAGAATCAGTGTGTGTGTCATTCCTTTGCCCATCCCCAGGACCAGGACCACCCCGGCACATGGTGGGTGCCCTGCAAATACTTGTGACATGAGTAGTTACATATTAGACACCCATGATGTTCCCAGTGAAAAGACTGTCTTCAGTCAATTCAACAGTGGAAAGTTAGGTAAAGTCACTGTCCTGAAACTTAGCGGACAAGGAGAATGACTCCTCCCCACTTGTACAAGGCCAGGGACCTGCATTCTGGCCTCTGTTCTCCCCGCCCCACCATTCCTCCAGAAAGAATCCCTGAATCTGCTCCAACCATACACTTGTGTGGTCCCCAGCGCTGGTGCTCCTACCCTTTCTTGTACTTATCACCATCAAAGCGCTCACCACACAATATGTCCTCATTTTCTTCTTTCTTCCCCACTAGATAATCAATTACTTGAGACAGAGAATATCAACTTTTTAAATTTTTCCATCATCTTCATATTTGTACCCCCAACCATAGGCCATCAGAGATGTTGAATCAACAAACAAACGATTGAAGAGTACACAGTCACACATAGCCGGGGGGTCATTACACCAAGAAGGACTGAATCAGAATGTCTGGCTCTTGTGGTAGGAATCTGAAGAATGAGGCAAGTGAGATTCTCCCTCTTACATCCTGGAAAGGCAGCTGCTTCTTTGGTTATGCATGACTGAGCCCTAAAAATGCTGATTATCCTTTCTGTTTCTCTACACTGTCCCTCTTAATTAGGCCTTAAATTGAGTACTTGCTTTATGCTTGACCCAAGTCAGTGGGCTTAAGAAATCTTTTCCATACAGATTTCATTTGTTTACTTTTTTGCCCTGAACTTTATTCCTTACTCACCTAATGTGCAAGGGGTTTTAAATTGATATATAAAAATTATACATGTTTATGGGCCACAGTGTAATGTTTTGATATATGTATATAATGTGCAATGATCAAATTTGAGTAATTAGCATATCCATCACCTTAAATATTTACCATTTCTTTATGGTAAAAACTTTCCAAATCCTCTCTTCTAGCTATTTTGAAATATACAATATTATTGATTTTAACTAGTCACATTGAAGTGCAGTTTTGAAGAAAGTCACGAAGTACACAGCTATTTGAAAATAAGAGCATCTGATATAACATTATGTGTAAAAAATTATGTGGGGAAGCACAGAGTTTCCTTATCTAAACTCCTCAAACCATCTAAACTGCAAGGAGAAACTCTAAATTCTGTTTTGAAGAAAATTTTGTGTTCTCTATTCCCCTAAAGCTAGGTGGAATCCATGTCTCTTAGTTGGTTGAAAATTTTGTTTCCTTCTGTCATCTACATTTCTTTTTCCCCAGGGGAAACATCCGCTCACTTTTTCAGCTGCCTCCCAGAGTCATGCTGGAAACTGAGATGAATCATCAAGTTTCCCCAGCAGCTATAGGGAAACCCGAGCTGGGCAGCTGAGTGCTTGTATGTAGAGGACATGTAACACCCATTCTACCAGACAGAGCTCGTTTATTTTCCATAGCATTTTGAAACTGGGCTTAGTACTGCCATTCATCCTATTTATAGTTTAACATGCAACATAATATTTACTCCAGACTCCAATAGGAATGCTTCTTATAAATGTCAGTGGATTATTTACTATGGTAAACTAATTAGTTACATAAATGCTTCCCTTTTCAGGGTGGATGAGCACACTGTTAATGCTTCTTGGATTAACCTCATGTTATTGTCCTTTGAAGTTCTTTTACTTTTAAGATAGTTATTACAAGGCTGCACAACTTTGCATGCACAGTACATCTGTTACTTAAGTGATGTGAAGCATTTTCATTTTAACTCACATGGCGAAAAAGACAACAGAATGTGGAAGTCACACGCTTGAGTTAAGAGTAAATCATTGCAACTTGAACATGAAAAAACATCAGCATTCCACACTGATGTTCTTAACTGGGTGCTTTTAAAGTGTACTAATTTACGAGAAATAGATCAAACACCCAAAAATGGTTGTAAATAAAAGTAATATTAAAGGTCAATGATCTCAGGACCTTCTGCAGTGATGGACTGCAATTTTCTTGTTGAACTTCTTTGAAATTCAGATCAATGTTGACAGTAAATAGTGAGTGATATCTGTCTAGAGATTTTGAAAAGGTGTCATGCAGAAATACCAGAACTAGAAAATTGTGCAGAATTTGTAAATTACGCAAATGATCAATGTGATGGCAGGGTTTCTGAAATCTAGCACAAAATGGTAAATTACGATGAATTACTGAGAGAAACTTAAAAAATGAAAAGTTAATAGGAAAAAGTCATCCGACAGTAACTACACTAGATGATGCTAAGAAGACCATCCTAAGGCGAAACGGAGTTAGAGAGAAACTACAGGACAGCACACGTGAAAAAACAATCTGTTTACAGAAATCATAATAGAAAACTTTACAAGTATCAGGGAAGATTCCAACATGCAGGTAAGTGAGGCTTACAGAACACCAACAATGATGAGAAAAAGAGGCTCCCTGTGACACATCTTGGCCAAAATCCCAGGTGTCCAGCAAAAAGAGAGAATCCTAGAAGCTGTCCGAGAAAAGCAAAAGGTCACATGTAAAGGTAAACCCAGCAGGATCACAGCAGACTGCTCAACACAATCTTCAAAGACCAAGAGAGCCTGGAGTGAAGTGTTTCAAGCCCTAAAGCAAACAACTTCCAATGTAGATCACTATACCCTATGAAACTTCCTTTCAAAATGGATGGAGAAATAAAGACATTTTGTGAAAAAGAACAACTTAAGAAATATACAAATGCCAAACAAGAACTCCAAACAATACTCAAGAATATATTAGCTAGAGGCAATGAAGCCAGCAAAGCCAAAAATGTAGATGGAATGAATATATCAAGCAGGGCAAATCAATAAACAGTAAAAGAAAAATAGGGGCATCATCAGTAGAAGAATGTAATAACAGGAATAAATCAATACTTTTCAGTAATATCTCTCAAAGTTAATGACCTCAACTCCCCAATTAAAAGACACAGATTGGGGTCAGGGATTGCACTCAAGTGGTAGAGCACTTGCTTAGCAAGTGCAAGGCCCTGAGTTCGATCCCCAGCATCCCCCCACAAAAAAAAAGAGAAAAAGGCACAGATTGGCAGACTTTACCAAAAAAACAGAATCCAAAAGTCTGTTGCATTCAAGAAACTCATCTAATCCAAAGAGATATTTATAGACTAAAAATCAAAGGATGGAAAACAATATTTCACACACCAGGACCTGAAAAGCAAGCAGGGGTAGCAATTTTACTCTCAGACAAAGTAAACTTCAAGCTAAAACTAATCAGAAGTGGCAAAGAATGTCACTACATGCTAGTTAAAAAGAACAGTAAAAGAGGAAGAAATAATACTTGTAAATATATATGCACCAAATACTGGAGAAACACGGAACAGAGGACAAGAGAAATAAGAAATGGAAGGAAAAAATGGAAACAAAGCTTTTGTAGATAGGGAGGGAGGAGGGGTGAGGGGAGGGGAATGGGAAAAAAGGAAGCAACAAGATATGTCATCTACAGGTACAAATCCCCTATGATGAATGTTATCACTATGTACATCTAAAATGTACCATTAAAATAAAATTAAAAAAAATACTGGAGAAACCTCATAAAACAAATACTGAACATAAAAGATCAAATAAACAAAACAATTTGAGTGAGTGACCTCAGTAACCCACTTTCACAAAGAGACAGATCAGCTGAACAAAATATCAATAAGAAAATATCAGAGCAGACTCACACCTTTGAACAAATTGACTAAATAGATATCTCTACAGCATTCTACCCACTACACCAGAATACACATTCTTCTCAGCAGCACATGGAACTTTCTCCAGAACAGACCATAAAACCTGCTTAAATAAATACAAAAGAATCAAAATCATCCCATGTTTACTATCAGACCATCGTGCTTTGAAACTGGAAATCAATCACAAAAGAAAGCACAGAAAATTTACAAACACTTGGAAACTTAATAACACCCTCCCAAACACCCAATGGATCACAGAAAAAAAAAAAAGAAACAAGGAAGAAAAAAATTGATAAAGAAATTAAATAATTTCTGAAATCAAATGACAATGCCACCACAACACTCTAGAACATATGGGACACAAAGAAAGAAGTCCTAAGCGGAAATTTATTGCAACCAATACTCACATTAGAAAAACAGAGTAAGCTCAAACAAATAAGCCAATGATGAACCTCAAGGTAGTCAACAAACAACAACAGTCCAAACCCAAACCTAGTTTAACATGTCCGTAATTTGTATGTCTCATTGCTCATTTGAATTCCACCAGTGGTTCATGCCGACCAATGAGGCAGTCATACATGTACCACTAGTGGTCCAAGCTGGTGAGAACATGATAAGGAGGTAAATCATAAAGATCAGAGCAGAAACTAATGAAATTTAGACTAAAAAATAATAGTAAAAATACAAAAAAATTAGCAAATTGAAGAACTGGTTCTTTGAAAAAAATAAACAAAATAGATAAATCCTTAGCCACAGTTAGCAAAATAAAAAGATAAAAGACTCAAATCAATGTAATTAGAAATGAAAAAGGCAAAATCACAACAGAAACCATAAAAAAATCAGAAGATAGTAACTACTATGAAAAATTATACTCCAAAACATGGGAAAATCTTGAAGAAATGGAACAGAATGATTCCCAGACTTGTACAAATTACCAAAAGTAAACCAAGAAGATGTAAAAATTCTGAAAAATCTGGTATCGAACAATGAAATTGAGGCAGTAATAAAAAAAACCTTACCAACTAAGAAAAGCCCAAGACCTGATAGATTCACTGCTAGATTCTATAAGACCTTTAAGAAGGTTATAACAAAAAGAAGCAACAAGGTATATCATGTACAGGTACAAATCCCCAATGATGAATGTTATCAATATGTACTTCGAAAATGTACCATTAAAATAAAAATTTTAAAAAAGAAGGTTATAACACCAATACTCCTCAAACTCTTTAGTGAAATAAAGGGAAGGAGTACTTCCAAACTTATTTCTGAAATCCAGCATCACTCTAATCCCAAAACCAAAGACCCAACTAAAAAAGAAAACTATAGACCAATCTCCTTAGTGAACATAGATGCTAAAATCCTTAACAAGATATTCACAGATAGAATGCAACACATCATCAAAAGGATCATACGTCATGACCAACTAGCTTTCATTCTAGGTTTGCAAGGATGATTCAACATCCACAAATCAATAAATGTAATGTACCACATAAACAGAAGCAGCAGCAACAAAACCACAGGATCATAAAAATAGATGCAGAAAAAGCTATTGACAAAATCTAACATCCACCCATTCATAATAAAAATCCTGAAGAAAATGGGTATAGAAAAACATTATCTGAATCTGATAAAAACTACTACTAGCAAACCAATGGCCAACATCACATTAAATGGGGAAAAAACTGAAAGCTTTCCCTCTAAAATCAGAAACAAGACAAGGGTGTCCACTATCACCATTCCTGTTCAACATAATACTCAAAACATTAGCCAGAGAAAATATGCAAGAGAAATAAAAGTGATATGAATAGGAAAGGAAGAAGTCAAATTATTATTGTTTGCAGATGGTATGATCCTCTATGTATAAGACCCCCAAAAATCCCAAATATTCTTAGAATTAAAAGCCAAATTCAGCGATGTAGCAGGATACAAAATTAATACACAAAAATCAATAGCATTCCTGTACACCAATAATAAACTTACTGAGAAATTAGGAAGACAATACCCTTCGCAATAGCATCAAAAAAAAAAAATTAAATACTTAGGAATTAACCTAACCAAGTGTTACAGCTTGTATCTAGATATCCCCCCAAAACCTCAGGGAGTCATAGGTGGGACTTTTCAGAGGTGGCCGGGGATCAAGAGTGTGTGATGCTGGGATCAAGAACACAGTGCTAGGGTTAAGACTGTAAGCGCTAACCACCCTAAGGGTGGGTAGTCCAGCTAAAATATAAGGGACAGAAAGAGGCATGTCACTTGTCACTTGCTGATTCCTAGTTTGCTACCTTGCTGACTTCTGCCTGCCATGAACTGTTTCTCCTCTGTGATGTCACTTTGCCGTGTCACCCTGCCTCGAATCCAGTCAACTATGAACTGAAACCTCTACAAACTGTGAGCCAAATAAACCTTTCTTCCTTTAACTTTGGGTGTTAGGTATTTTATCTCAGCAATGAGGAAAATAACTAAGACACAAAGGAAATGAAAGATTCTACAATGAAAACTAAAACACTCTGAATAAAGAGATTGAAGAGGACATAAGAAAATGGAAATATATTCTCATTCCTAAATAGGCATAACCAATATAGTCAAAGGGGCCATACTCCCAAAACTAATACACAGATTTAACACAAACCCATGCAAAATACCAACAGCATTCCTGACAGAAGTAGAGGAAACAATCCTAAATTCATATGGAACCAGAAGAGACTGAGTAGCATAAAGCAATTTTGGGTTATAAGACCAAAGCAGGAGACATCATAATACCTAACTTCAAGTTACACTACAAGGCTACACTAATAAAAACAGCATGATATTGGCAAAAAACAGAAATGTGAACCAATAGAACAGAATACAGGATGCAGAAACAACCCCAGACAGGTTCAGCTATTTGATCTTTAGCAGCAGGGCCACAAACACACATCAGAAGAAAGATAGTCTCTTTACCAAATGGTGCAGGGAAAACTGGCTATCCATATGCAGAAGATTGAAGTCAGATTCATATCTCTCACCATGTACTAAACTAGAATCAAAATGGATCAAAGATCTAAATATTAAAACTGAAACACTTAATCTACTGTAAGATAAAATAGGTAAAACTCCTGAAGGTAAGAACTTTCAGAACTCCAATTGCACAAGAAATAACAGCAAGAATCAGCAAATGGGCTTAAGTTAAAAAGTTGCTGCACAGCAAAGGAAACAACCAACAGAGTGAAGAGATTGGGAAAAAAATTTTGTCAGCTACATTTTAGACAAAGGACTAATACCTAAAATATATAAAGAGCTCAAAAAATTAGACCCCCTCAAAATAAAAGACCCAATCAAACAACAATAGGCAGCTGAAATAAATACACACTTCTCAGAAGAAGAAATACCAATGGCCAATAAACACACGAAAAAGTGTTCAACTTCACTAACCACCAGAGAAATGCAAACTAAAACGACATCAAAATTTTCTTATTCCAGAAAGAATGGTTATCATCAAAAAATCATATAGTAACAAATGCTGATGTGGACATGGTGAAAAAGGAACACTTCTACATTGTTGGTAGGAACGTAAACTAGTACACTATGCCAATCAGCATAGCGATTTCTCAACTAAAAGCAGAAATTCCATTGAACCCAGCTATTCCTCTTCTAGCTCTCTTCTCAGAAAAGTTAAAGACACCAAGCCAGGTGCGGTGGTCCAGCACTTGGGAGACTGAGGCAAGAGGATCACCAAGAGTTCAAGGGCTGCCTAGGCTGCACAGTGAGTTCAAGGCCAGCCTGAACTACACAGAGAGACCCTGTCTCAAAAAAACAAAAGAAATTTAAAAAGTTAAAGATACCATATTATAGTGGTATGTCCATACCAATGTTTATGACAGCACAATTCATACTGGCTATATATTGGAAGCATCCTATATGTCCATCAAGAGATGAATGTATAAAGAAAATGTGGTATCTATACATAATGGAATACGATTCAGCTATAAAGAATGATAAATCTGAGACCTTTGCAGGAAAATGGATGCACCTTGAAAACATAATGTTAAGTGAAATAAATCAGACACACAAGTTTAAATACTATATAGTGTCTCTCACTTGAGTAATCCAAAGTGCAAATAAAGTTAAAAAAAAAAAGGGAACATGGAGATAGTTCTTATGTAGTGGGAAGGGGACCAAGAGACTGAGGGTGGGGAGAGTAGGAAGGGGACATAAAAAAATTACAGTGTGTCAGGTACATGTACCAATTACCCACATGAATATAATCGTTATATGTTGCAAATGTGAACTAATAATAAAAATGAAAATGGGGGAAGAGGTCTAGAGATGGAGGGCGAGAGGAGGTGGGGAGGGTAAGGGGAATACAAAGAATCAAGGCATGTTAAATTCATGTACTTACACCTTAAAATAAATGTAAACATCATGTACAGCAAATATGTACTAATAAAAGGAAGGAAGGAAGGAAAGAAAGAGAGAGAGCAAAAGAAAGAAGTTAGTTTTAAAATATAATAAAGGCTATATGCAACAAACCCACGACCAACATCATACAGAAGGGAGAAAACTGTTTCCAAATGAGCTGATCCTATACTTAGGAAACCCTATAGAATCCACCAATGTTATTATAACATTAAATAATTGTGGTGGACTTATTATTGTGGTCAGCTTGAGCAAAAACTCCCAGCTGGACTGAGTTGGTGGTTCTGAGTGTAAAGGATCCACCTGAGGATTGTTGCCGATACAACATAAAGGAGAACGGGAGCAGAAGATAGTTGTGGGCTGTTTCCCAGGAGAAGCTCTGCTGCGGCTGGTTCTCCTGAAAGGGACTCGGCTGTTCTCCTCAAAGAAGGAGCCCGGGGCCTTGCTGCTATCTAAGATGGCTGTTGTTGCTGCAGGGGAGCTCTGGTCTTCATTTCTGCTGCAAGCATCATATACTGGTTCCAGTAAAGATTTCTTGAGCTATCATCTGCAGAGGCAGATGTACATGGGACAGTGCTGTGGGCTCCTCAACCCTTCATTGGGTCTTTTGGGTCCCCAGTGCATAGATAGACATTCAGCACCCTTCCTGTATTTGGCTTATGGGTGAATGTTGTAACTTGTAAACGTCCTGCATTAAATCTGCTCTCTTGCAAACCATTAGCTCCAGAAAGGTAACTAATACAATAATCAATAGCTTTCATATACAGCAACAATAGAGTGGATGATAAAAAAAATCAGAGAAACAATTTCATTCATAATAGCTTCAAAAGATGAAATACCTAGGGATCAGTCTAACCAAGGAGGTAAAAGACCACTACGGTGAAAATTTCAGAACACTGAAGAAGTAAACTGAAGCAGATACTGGCAGAAGAAAGGCCTCTCATGTTTCTTGACTGGCATAATTAACATTGCTAAAATGGCCATATCACTGAAAGTGATCTACAGAGTCAGTATAACCCTAACAAAAATTCCAGTGACTTTCTCCACAGAACTAGCAAAAACATTCCTAAAATTCATATGGAACACAAAAGACTCAGAATAACCAGAGAAATCCTAAACAAAAAATGCAGGCTAGAGGCGTAACAATACCCCACTGCAAATCATACTATAAAGCCATAATAACAAAAACAGAATGATACCGGCACAAAAAAAAAAATACATAAACCAATGGATCAGAATAGAAGACACAAAAAGAAATCCACACAACTACAACCGTCTGATTCTAGACAAAGGAGGCAAAAATATATGCTGAAGAATACATAGCCTTGTTAACAGATTGTGTTGGGAAATTAGATATCTACTTATAGAAGATTGAAACTAGATTTCTATCTCTCCCCATGTGCAAAAATCAATTCATAATGGATCAAAGACCTAGGTATAAGAATCAAAGGTTTCTGCATAGCAAGTGAAACACCTAATAGCTTGAAGAGACAGCCTACAGAATGGGTGAACATCTGTGCCAGCCACTCTTCTGACAGAGGACTAATATCTAGAGTATATAAAGACCTCAAAATCTTAAAACGAAAAATCAAATAGCCAAATCAATAAATGGGCATATCGAAGAGACACTGCACTTCATTTGAAGAAGTACGAATGACCAATGAGTATGTGGAAGAAAAAAAAAAAACTCAGGGTCGTTAGCCACTGGCAAATGCAAACCAAAACCATGTTGAGATTCCACCTTACCCCCATCAGGATAGCTATCATTAAGAATATATAACAAAAAGACGATGCAGGGGAAAAGGAACCCTTCTACACAGCTGTGGGAATGTAAATTATGTCAGCCAGCATGGAAATTAGTACAGAGATTCCTCAAAAACCTAAAAATAAAGCCACCTTTGGGTCCAGCTATACCATTCCTTGGTATATATCCAGAGGAATTAAAGTGAACATATTATAGGGATACCTGTATACCCATGTTCATTGTGGCACAAGATACAGAACCAACCTAGATGCCCACAAACAGAAGAATTGATTTTTTAAATGTAGTATATATAAATAATGGAGTATTATACAGCCATAAAGTAGAATGACATTTTGTCATTTGCAGAAAAATGGATGGATCTGGAAATCATTATTTGAGCAAAATAAGCCAGACTCAGAAAGACAAATTTTGCATGTTTTCCATAATATGTAGAATCTAAAAAAGAAGACCTGAAAGTAGAAGGGAAACTATTATTGGACAAGGAAATGAATAACGGGGAAGGGAAAGAGGTGCAAGGGAGGGTAATGAAGAATGAGCAAAATACATCATATACATTGACCCTCCCCCCAGAATACATGAAACTAGGGGGAGGGCAGGCAAGGGAGGTGTTCCAAGGGTAAAAATGGTCAAAGTGTGTTATGTATGCATATATATCCATCAAAATGAAACCCATTAATCTGTATAACCAAAACACACTATAAAAAGATGTGAAAAAAGTTATCCTCTACATTTTAATAAAAACATCCTCTGAAATACTTCAGTTTTCTCAGCTTTACTAAAAAGGGTTCCAGGCTAGTGGAGCTATGAGGTGAAGCTATGCAAGAGGAAAGGTGAAGCTGAGCTGCTCGGTAGGTTGAAGGAAGGGCTGGCAGACTGAAAGCTCAAGGTTTGGAGAGCCCAGGGCAAGAAAGTAGGGTGCTCCTGTTTCTCACCTGGGGGTAGGGAGAGGAAGCAGCATCAGGGAGGGAAGCAAGGAAAACGAAGTCAGTATATGCATGCTGGGGCCTGGAGGGCCAGATGCCAGGCTAGCCTGCTCCATGAGAAAGCCACAGACTCCCAGTGAAGGTTATGTTCCAAGTCTCACTGCAGGGAACAGGCCAAACTACAGCACAGTGACACTGCAGGGCTCAGCGATCCACAGCCAGGATTCTCGGTGATGAAAAATAGACATCTGCAAATTCCCTTCATGTTGCTAAAAATTTATGGTTACTTTCAGATATGTTAGAATTAGGCTTACTAATTATTAGAGCCTTTTCTCTGGCCCATCGTCTCTCAGCTCTCAGTGTTCCTATGAAGTAGATATTATCAGCATAGTGACTGGGATCCTGAGATGGTTTCCTATTAGAGTCACTCTGCAAATCCTTGCAGCTCCAAGTTCAGCCCTCAGGCTGCTGCTGCTACTTTCTGCTTTGTTGATTAGATTACTGACTGATTGAAAAAAAAAATTATGAATCCATCATAAGTACTAGACATTTTAAATTCAAAGAATCTTTCTAATTTCACTGATCGAATGGGTATCTTGAACATTCTGGCTGGAAAAATAGTATCTCTTGGTGCAAGTATCTAATAATATTCATTCAGGGATCTAATAACATTCATTTCTGGCCAGAAGCAAGCAAATGCCTGAGGTTTTGTTTGTAACATAGAGAAATGGGTTTTTCTTCCTACAACACTAAAATATTATCAATATTTTATGTTTCGAACTTTCACCCAAATGAAACTACTTAGATTATCTCCCACTGGATATCCAGTGCCCCACTGGGTATTTTGTCTGTTGGAGATCATTACAAACAATTTCATTTATTCCTAGAAGCAGGTATCCCTATAGTAATTAAGAGGACATGATTACAAAGTTATTAACTCTGGGGTTTGGTTGCTTTGTTTTAGTTGTTAAAGTTTACCAAGTCAAATGTGCAAAACCAGGATGAAATTAAAATCATCATATCACAGTGATATACGCACAACCATGTTCATAGCAGCACAATTTGTAATAGCTAAGTCTTGGAGACAACCTAAATGCCCAACAACTGATGAATGGCTAAAGAAGATGTGGTTTTTCTACACAATGGAGTACTACACCGCCATAAAAAGGATAAACTAGAGTCATTTGTATGTAAGTGGATGTTCCTTGAGAACATACTATTAAGTGAAATAAATCAGACACTTATTAGTACACATCGAATTGTTTCTCTGATATGAGAAACCATAAGTGTAAATAAGGACAAAGGGGTAGAATAGATATTTTGTTTAAAAAAAAAAGAGAGATAGTATTCAAAAGAGAGAACTAGATAGGGAGAAGGGGGACAAAGGAGAAGGTTAAAAGAAAAGTAAGATGAAAGGGGAAAAAATGGTAAAGTGTAGCTACACTTGTTGCAAATAGGGAGGGGTGGGTGAATGGAAGGGAGGGGAGGGGAAGGAGGGGAAGAGGGGGGAAAACCAAGATGTAGCATGTACAGGTACAAAATAACCATGTTGATTATGATCATTATGTATACAATGTACCAATACATGTTCTTGGTAAAAAATAAAAAATAAATAAAAATTTTAAAAAAGGCTATTCATCAATGTCCTGCCTTATAAAAGTATATTTTAAGAAAAAGCTGCCACTAGTTGCATCTAGGAGTAACTGTTAACAAGCACAGAAAATGTTTTCAACATTGATTTTCTACTGGGATCTGTCACTCCACTACCGCATTGCTTATTGGGCTATTTCTGCATGTTGAATCTTGAGGATTTCTCCTTTCAGAAAGTCTATTTGTCTCATTCTTTCTCCCCTTCTTTTGATAAACTATAAGCAAAGTCATATAGATGCGTTCATAAAAACTCGTTCTCTTCATGTGCTAAGGGAAATACCACAGTCAACCACTGGTAGCTGGAAATGTGACCTCTGAAACCTATAGTTTGGATTTCCTGTGGCTCCTCCTGTCCTCAGTTACTCCTGGAATTTAAGAGTTTTCAAGAGCAACTCAAAGCCATGTCCCCACCACTGAGCTTAAGTGGCACTGTGCCATCTGCCTTTGAGGTGTGGGTGAGAGCTGCCATTTGGCCGTGAGAAGGACCCTGTGGGTGCTCCTGCCCCTACTGTGGGTACTTGCTGGCCTGGCACCAGTGACACTAGACTACACCTGAGCTAAGTGTTGGGGGCCAGAACCTGACACTGGACACTGCTTCTTCCCACCTCCCGGGAAAAGGTGTTGACATCCCAGCCAAGGATGCTATTTCCCATTGCTCCCAAAGCTCTCCATTCCCCGCTCTTGTCCGTGGTGAGCCCTCCCTAATTCTCTCCCCTCCTCTTCCTTCTCTTGTACCACAGAAGAAATCACTGTGCCGGCAGCCAGCACCAGGGCCAGAGGCACCATTACTGTGCGGAAGCCACCACAGTGCCAAAGCCCCACACTCAGGTCATCCACACCTACGCCAAGGGGTGGAGGGTTCCTCTTGCCTCTTTTGTCTATTCTGTGGCATGACTCTCAAAACAATGCTGCCTTGTGCTCCTAAGGTTTCAACCCGACAGTCTGTGTAAAAACGGCTCCTTTTTTTTTTTTTATTGAAGTAGCTGCCCCCCTTACCAGGATGGAGACACAGTCCTTTGGGTGAGGGAAAGCCCAGCAGCAGAAACACTGCTAAGCTCCAAATCACCCTGCTCTTCAGTGACTGAGACAGCAGTATTAGATCCGCAGCCTGGGACCTACTTGAATCTCTACTTGCTTAGACAGCATGTCTCCCTTCAGGTCCTTTAGTTCCTCAGTCAACAGATGCTATCAAATTCGCCCAGGAGGCCTTTCTCAGTCCTGAGGAAAGGGCCTCTCCCTGCCTACATGATGTCTGCTGAAAAGGAAAATTGCTTTTTCATTCTCCAGGCAGGCATTGGCTGAAACATAAGTCAGCAAAACCACCTAATGTTTCCACCAGAGCAAAACAGTGTGATACATTTCGGGGGGCCTCACGAGAGGCCGGTAGTGTTTGGAAGCATACCCAGCTGTGGAGCACAAGGTCTGCTTCTCATCTGGAACTTCCTGAAGATGGGAGGTTGGGAGGAGTTACCTGCAACATCAAATGAGGCAGGATGATGGTGAAGTTCCCAAACCAGGAGGAGAAAGAGGGTGGCCCTCCACCCTAACCCAGAGCTGTAGCTTTCAAAGGCGGGAAAGACCACGTCAGCAGTTCCCGCAGTACGCTGAAGGCTAGAGTACAGGCCAAAGCCAGGCCCAGAAGGACTGAGATGAAAGGACGACCCATCCAGAAAGATGCTTAGAAAGATAAGCCACTGTTAAGGACCAGAGAGTACAGCTGGGTTCTCACTGTTGGAGGGGGCTGGGATGAAACTGAACTTGATAGCACCATTCTAAGAATGCAACCACAGCAGCGCATAGATGCTGACTGTGCCAGAACGGAGCAGGCCAGCCTCCCTCCTCGGACAGGCTTCCACTGTGCGGCGGCAAATTCCACCATCACTCCTTCCTGTTCCCCAACCTATGAGTCGCTAGAGCCTAAGAGAAAGCAGAGGAAGGAGAGGTCTTGGAAAAGTGACTCCCACACCCACTCCAAGGTAGAGGATTCATAAGAGGAATCTAAGACACTTAGACTGGCCAAGCATGGTGGCACGCCTGCAATCCCAGTGACTTGGGAGGCAGGAGGACCGTGAGTTCAAGGTCAGCCTGGGCAACTTAATGAAACCCAGTCTCAAACTAAAATTTTTAAAAAGGATGTAACTCAGTGGTAGCATGCGCAAAGCTCTAGGTTCAATATCAGTGTCAAGAGTGAGGAGAAGCTGCGCTGAGTTTAAATAACTGAAATGACTGAAAAGTTAGCAAATCTTCAAACTCTCCAATACATTTTTGTTTCTGTTACCAGAGAAAAGCATACATCCATCATTACCAACTAGAGGTGAGGAGAGGTAGTGAACAGAGAAAAAGAAAACTGTACCCTACAAAGACCATACTGACCAATAAACTAATTACACTGGTAGTATTTTCTCTTAAATGTACGTCAAATCCAATACCCTTTTAAAAATCTCCTTCTCACTATGATGAATGTGATCACTATGTATAAAATGTACCAATACGTGTTCTTAGTTAAAAAAAAAAATCTTCTCAGAGTCTAAAGTTGATGTATAAGGCTGAGATTAGAAGGAAATATAATTTCATGGATTCTATTTCCCTTTTTCTTTATAAGTTCCAAATTGATTACATCAACTTGTATAGCTCCAGGTTATATGCCAGGATACTATTTTGCCTTTGTTCTCATCTCATCTTCGCACCTCTAGTTTGAAGCTGGGGAAGTAACAGGATGAAAGCTGCAAATATGGAGACAATATAAGTAATGTGGCTCTAATACAAATTATCCTTGCTTTGGCCAGGGATTTAGCTCAGTGATTAGAGTGCTTGCCTTGCAAGCACAAGGGCCTGAGTTCGATCCCCGGCACCACCAAAAAAAAAAAAAAAAAAAAAAAAAGACATAAGAACAAATTATCCTTGCTTCCTCTTTCACCCCTTGCAAGTTCCTGCTTTAGTGACACTTAGAGCCAGGAGTGGTGGCACATGCCTATAATCTCAGCACTCTGGGAGACTGAGGCAGGAGGATTGCAAGTTTGAGCCCAGCCTGGGCAACTTACAGACTTAGAGAGAACCTATCTCAGAATTTAAAAAAAAAAAAATTTAAAAAGTGTTGCAGGTGTATCTCAGTGTGAAAGTCCTGGTTTGAATCCTTGATATTAAAGAAAAAAAAGACAGTCCACAGTGAAAAGACCTTTATTCACTAAAGCACTCTCTTGTAGCAAGTATGATCTATTTATCAACTTAAAATACACATCAAAACACATCTCATTTCTTACTCAAGTTAACCCCTCAAACCCTCACCTGTCTTTATTAGGAGGAACTCTAAGATCTCCCTCTTGTGGACACCCTCTTCTCTGAGTACCCAAGAACCACAGAGATGACTGAACCCAAATGAAATGAGTTCAGATGGAAAATAAGAAATGCAGTTGCCACTAGTACCATGCTTTAGCCACCACATGATGTCACTGTTGAACACCAGTCTTGCGCAGTCTTGTGATGACAATAGGCCCCCTCCGCCCCCAACCTCTGGGGCCTGCTCTCTTGATTCATGCCGACATGCAGTGGCACAGTTCTCCAGAGCTGAATCAAGCCAGTAGACTTACAGTCTCAGTCACACGTTGTTCCCCATCCCTCTCCCAAAACCCTTCTGTCTTTGTTGTGAGTCTAGAAAACCCAACACAAAAGATTCTGTTACGTACACCCTCTGAAAAGACCTGCAATAAGCACAGACAGTTTAGCTCAAATGACTTTTCTGAACAGAGATCTACTCCAAAATTATATGCTGATCCACCTACACAGTGAATTACTCAGAATTCCTCTTGCTAAAAAGAATTTTATGGGGCACCCTGTCATACACTTAAACTCTAAATGGATAAATTTGTACCATGGAGGAACTTCTGGCACAATACTAAGATTTAGTCTTAAATGATAACCATATTCTTCCTTGATTGAACAAAACATAAAGTTGGTGCCATGTACTGAACCTTAACCTGATATGACAGATGCCCTGTAGGCCCACCCTCTCACTTCCTTGCCAGGGAATGCTTTTTCCTCAGTTTATAGTGGGCATGGCCAAGGACAGTGGGTGCAAGAGACGACAAGCACAGACCCCTCTCCCAAGTCGGCCCTCTGCACGGAGCTCCCCTCCCCCGGCAGCGGTGACTCCCCGCCTTTGCTACTCCCAGGTGCTGCACTATCTAC
Source organism: Hystrix cristata (assembly GCA_004026905.1). Classification (NCBI taxonomy): domain Eukaryota; kingdom Metazoa; phylum Chordata; class Mammalia; order Rodentia; family Hystricidae; genus Hystrix; species Hystrix cristata. The sequence goes on along the minus strand of PVJO010006408.1, from coordinate 2,115 downwards.
CCCTTGTTGGTTTCCCTAATCCTGCCCACGCCTTGGAAAAAGCTCCCTTACTAGATGATCTTCACATTTGTAGTTTTCAGGTACCATCTGTTTGCTGCTGGAACCATGACTGATGCATCGATTTTTTTTTTTAAGCAGTCAGTGTTATTTAACCAAAATACACTTATGGTTACTGCAATTTTGTATACAAAATGCTGGCCCATGGCCAGATTCAAGAGGCCTCTCAACCATAAATATATTTCTGGACTGGAATTTAAAAGTGGCCCCTCTCCTTACGCTGAGGTTGCCCTACAGAACCTTCAGGCAAATTATTTCTATGGCAACACTCAGCAGCTCTGGACCATGGGCAACTAATTTTTGGTGAATCAGCCTTTTGGTATATTGGTCATTTGGTGAAATGCTTTTGGCAAGTTGATTTTGGTTAATTGGCCTATTTCCACACACAATTCTCCGCCAGCCCCGGGGTGTTTCCTTGTTTCAGTTTTGAACTTTTCTCTCTCCCCTTACACTGCAGGATCCTTGGAGGATGGGAACCATGCTACTCATCTTTGTGTTTTCTCTTATACTTTTCAAGGGCCTTTTGGGAGTCACTACTTGGTAAATGTGTGGAAAAGTACACAGTGAAAGGGTGAAGCAAAGACAGGCAAAGTCCCTCAGAGAAATACAAACCACTGTCCAAACGCAGACAGCGTCTCTGTGCCAGTGTGAAGTGGATACTGAGATAGGAGGGAAGGGGAGAGGGAGGGAAAGGAAGAGAAGGAAACTTTCGGAAAAGAAAGAAAGAAAAAAAAGGGCAAAATTAAGAACAAAAGGAAAGAAAGGCGAAAAATCCTTCCATAATGCACTTTAAATATATTTTATAGCAAAACATATAAATTTAAATAGTTTTAGGAATATAGATTTATAGACATAATCATGGGCTTATGGGGCAAATAACCAGACAGATTTTGTCACTCTGACATCTCGATTATCTCTAACATAACCTTTCTTAAAAATTGTTAGTAATTACTTAAATAGTGCCCAACACGTGTCTTTTTTAACAGTATTCTCAAATTTTTATTCTCTAATTCTACAGATTATTTTACATGCCCCCCTCAACCAAAAAAAAAAATCTCTTGAAATTTAAAACTCAAACCAGAAGGCTGACCAGGAGCCAAACATGAATATGGTAGATCTGTCTCTGATTTCTAAAATAGGACCAGAGAAATTCTTTCCCAGCAGTATTTTTAGCAGTGTGAGGGGAGGAGCTCCCTGCGCTGTTTCTCGGCAGGCTCACAGTCTGTCACCCCTGGGCCTGTCCCTTGGATCCTCCAGCTCCTGCACCAGTCAGCATCCTCACTCCTGCCTCGGAGCAACTCGAGTGGTCCACAGAGCTTACCCGGGTTCTTCTGTCCAAAGTGGGAATGTGGGAGGCAACAGGGTTCACCTGCTGGCAAGTACAAGGAGCAAAACCATCCACCACAACTCCTTGCCAAGTCCCATCTTAAAGAGGACTCATACGTGTTTGTTTGGATGAGGTACTCTTTGTATTTCATCAATCCCTCAGAGAAGCAGAAATAATTCTTTTTCTATGGATAAGGAAAGGCAGTATCCCCACTAGTTAGTACTAAAAGCAATACTTAATCAATAGCCAGCATTTGTATGGTGGTGAACTGTGTATGTTGAGGCCAAAAAAACCTCCCCCAACTTACCCGGCACAAGGGTGAGCGGCGCCCAAGAACGACAAGAGAGACCAGGTTCGATGCAAAAACAACAAGCTATGTTCAAATAGAGCTCTGGGCCAATATGTACCCCTCACACAGGAGGCAGAGGTAATGGCCCCGAACTACAGGAGTGTGGGGGTTTTATGGGGTAAGAAACAGGCGCAGGAAGGGGAGGGCGCGCGCGGGAGAGGAAAGCGTGGCGGCACATGATTAGTCCCCGCTGTTCCTTTTTGCGGTTCTTCTTGCAACTCTGGGTGTGTTGTAAGGTTCCCTGGAACCCTGGAACAGAGAACTTCCCGGCACAGGGTCATAAAGTGACCACATCTTGTACTTTACATTTTGTACATGCTTATTTGTATTCTGCATCTTTTCATTTACTAGGTACTTAGGGTGCTCAAGGATCCTCACATTG